>CAOGCB010612603.1:0-15569 GCA_948266635.1 Cnidoscolus chayamansa
AAAAAAAAAAGGAATCTCTTAAATATCTCAAAAACAGTAACAGATTCATCGCTCATTCCAGCTTTACTTAGCTTCACTGGGAGGTTAAGCTGAATTAGGGTTTTTTCTTTGTAGCCATCCTCACATTTCTGCTCTTCCTCCCACCAATCGCTTGCTCGCTCGTAACACACCTCTCTCTGACAATGGTGGTGAAGGAAGGGACCTCAGGGACGCCACTGGATCTGTTTTTGAAGATTGGTCTCGATGAGAGAACCGCGCGAAACACCATCGCCAACAACAAGGTCACCAACAATCTCACCGCCGTTATTCATGAGGTATTCTGCTTACGTTCTTATTTTACCATTTTCTTTTTAGTTCTACATTCGGCGGATTCAATTGGAGTTCCCTTGCCGAGAAATTGGAGGGGACAAATGATGGAAAGTTGATTTCTTTATTTATTCTTCTTTTGTTATCGTTACATAAATTTTTCGCGCTTTAATTCCAAATTAGATAATAGAGCAGTGTTTGAGTATTTGATTTCATATGTGTGCATCTTCTGGTATTCTTTCTTGCAGGCAGGTGTCACTGAGGGATGCACTAGAACAATTGGAAACCTCCTTTACACGGTAAGATCATTCACTAGGTAATTTTTCTTTTTACAGATATTCTATTAATCTATGTACTCCAACTTGAGGAAACTTATGATTTTTGCTTTTATTAAAGTGGGTTGCCTGCTTTTCTTTCTCCTCTGAATTTTGTGTGTTGCAGTGCTTCATTGCGCACGTAGTCTCTGACCCTGAATGATTATTATATATTTCACAGGTTGCCACAAAGTACCCAGCAAACGCGCTCATTCATCGACCTACTTTGCTGGAATATATTATTTCCTTGAAGGTTTTTATATATTCCTTTATCCTTGGACTTTCTAAAGTCTGGTTTCTGAAATTTAAATGAGAACATTTAGTTCTGAGGAAAGTTTTTTGGGACTGATTCTTACTCGGTTAAAATTCCACAGATTAAAACCTCAGCCCAGCTAGAAGCTGCATTTTTATTTTTATCTAAAACTGCTTCAGAGAGTTTTAAGTTGAATGAATTCGAAGAAGCATGTGGTGTTGGTAGGTTTTATTTTTTTTTACTATTTTGTTACATTTTTTTCTAGTTTATTGAACCTCTCTTTATCTTTATTTCATTATTGTTTAATTAATTTTACAATTTGTTTGGGTTATTAGATTTCTTTAATTAATTACATTCCATTTAAGAGAGTAGATCTTGATAACCTCGTATTTCTAAGCAGGTGTTGAGGTTTCTGTAGAAGATATTGAACAGACTGTCAATGAAGTTTTTGAACAGAATAAGGAATTGATTTTGGAACTACGTTATCGAACAAATGGTTGGTATTTATTCTAAAGTTATTGCGTTTCCTCTATATATTTAATTTTATTATTATATGCTTTACCTTGGACTGCACTGGTGTTTGTAATTCTCTGCTGCTTCATTGATAAGTGCATTTTGAAGACCGATAATTTAGTCTCTTTACCCATGTACATACTAATATGAGGTCCATATTAAAGAAAGTAAAAGTTGGAAAGAGTGTTTGAAGATGTTGCAAGTTGACCTTTATGGAAATAAAACAGTAGGGGGTATAGGAGACGTAGGAAAAATAAATATCAAGTAAACAGCAGAAATAAAGCATTTGTATAGTAAAACATATGCATAGAAGTTGTTATGGATGAGCTGGCAGGAGAGAGAATATTGGAGGAAGAGTTTGTTGTAACAAACTCCAGCTTACACTACTATAAGTAGCATGAACCAGAAATAAGAAATCATAAGAAAATTTTGCCAAACACTCTCCATTTGTCTCCTACTCTACCAATTCTGCTTTTATCTTCTATCTTCTATTCTATTCTATTCTATTCTTCTCTATTCTCTTCTCTTCTATTTCATTCTTTCTTTCCCTAAACTACCTAAAGATCAAAGTTACCTGACAATTGGTATCAGAGCTTGGATAAATCCAGCTCTGATTAACTTCAAACCAATTGATTGTTTGTGGATGATGACACAATCGATGGCAAACTAGGAAGGGCGATTCGGTGAGCTGGAAGAATAGCTCCGGGCGATCTAGGAACAGTTTTTGGAGAGAGCCCAAAGAGACAAGGAGGAGTTACGTGAGGAGTTTCATAAAAACATAGACAGTTCTAAAAGTGCAATGGTGGAAGAACTGAGAAATATTTTTGGGGTAAACATAGTGGATAAAGGGAAGGCAGTAGCTGGCGATGATGGAGAACCATCAACTCCACACGCAGCGATAAGCAACAGAGGCATTCTTTCTAGTCTCAGGAGAGGATCTAATATCTTTGCCAGGGACTTCAGCAATTTGGGAGCTACAAACGAACCACCACATATTTCTAGATTCATGCCTAAGGGGAAACTAATCACTTTTGATGGAAAATCTGAACCTAGAGCTTGGATTAGAAAATGTGTGAAGTACTTTATGGTGTATGGGGTACCAAGAGAGCATATGGTGGGAATTGTTAGCTTATTTTTAATAGATAGAGCTGATGCTTGGTACTATAATCGGGTTAGGAGTAATGGACCTCATTCTTGTAATGATTTTGAGAGAGATATCTGTGGTATATTTGGGGAGGAAGGGCTAGAGGATGTAGTAGAACAGCTAATGAAGCTGAGACAGGAGGGCAGTTTGGAGGAATATCAGGATAGATTTGAGGATTTGAGTGGAGAGGGTGATGCCTGATCTGAATGAAGCTTATTTCTTATCCGTTTTTATTGGTGGGTTGAGGGAGGATATAAAACCCGTGGTGAGGATGCTTCAACCCCACACTTTAAACTAAGCTTTTTAGATTGCTAAATTTCAAGAGCAGTTTCTGAATTCTACTAAGAAAAACTTGAGCTACCCTAAACCTTTTCACTCTCCAATTCAAAAAAAAAAAAAACAAACAACCCCTCAACCTATAAATTTGTGATCCCTTTTAACCCCAATCCTTCCAAACAATCCAGTTCTGAAACCAGAAATAACCAAACACCAACCCCAAGTCTAGGTTCCGTGAATCAAAAGACTTCGAAAAATCAAACTAATCCAAACTCTTATTCTTATAACTGAAATCCCAGACCATGTTTTAGATGTCGGGATAGATATTTTTCAGGCCACCACTGCAAATCTAGTGCAGTGATGGCTGTGCAAATGGAGGAGAACATAGCAGTAGACAGTGGGGATGAGGAAGTATGGCAGGAAGAAGGGGAGGGAGGCGTCATGAACTCTCAGACAATAGCCACACTGTCCATTCATGCAGTAGAAGGTAGTAAAGGGGTTGACACTATCAGAATACTAGGGAGAAATGGTAATAGGCTTTTAATTGTGGTGGATAGTGGGAGCACTCATAATTTCTTGGATGAAAGGGTAGCAAAAGAAGTGAATATTCCCATTATAGAAGCATCTAAACTAGCTTTACCAGTTCACAAGTAGTTTCAGATTTGGGTGGAATGTGCAAGGTTATGATTTTAAATTTGATCTTTGGTTATTACCTATTGGTTGTTTTGATGTGATCTTGAGGGTGGATTGGATGAAAATGCATAATTCTATCCTATTTGACTTCCAATCAGCTAAAATAAGCTTCTATTTACCGGGAAAGCAAGTGACCCTACAAAGGATAGGGCAAGAGGAGAGTAAGGGGAGAAATTGAACAAAAATGGCAAAGGGCATGTTATTCTATTTGCAAATTGATGAAACAGAGAATGAAATGGAAATAGTAGAGCTAACCAAAGAGTTGCAGGAGTCCTTAGATGAGCTCTTAAGCAAATATGAAGGGGTCTTTGAGGAACCTAAAGCATTACCTCCCTATAGAACTCATAACCACTCCATTCCACTCTTGTCAAACTCAAAACCTGTCAATGTTAGGCCCTATGTATACCCCTACTACCAAAATGGAGAAATTGAGAAATTGGTGAAAGAGATATTACAAAATGGGGTCATTCAACCTAGCACCAATTCATATGCTTCCCTGGTTCTTTTGGTTAAAAAGAAAGATGGAGCTTGGAGATTTTGTGTGGATTATAGAAGGCTTAATGATATTACTGTTAAGGATAAATTTCCTATTCCTATCATAGATGATTTACTTGATGAGTTACATGGAGCAATGGTTTTCTCTAAAATTGACCTTAGGCCTGTTTATCACCAAATCTGAATGGCTCAATTAGACATCCCTAAAACAACTTTTAGAACTTGCCATGGACACTATGAGTTTACTGTCATGCCCTTTGGCCTTACTAATGCACAAGCTACTTTTCAAGCACTCATGAACCATATATTTCAACCTTCTTTGAGAAAATTTATCCTAGTTTTCTTTGATGACATCCTTGTATACAGTTCTTTATGAAAAGAACACTTATCTCACCTTGAGCAAGTGTTCTTTATCCTACAAAATAACGACTTATTTGCAAAACTCACTAAATGTTCTTTTGTTCAACCTAAAATTGAGTACTTAGGGCATATCATCTCTGCTGGGGGGGTTTCTACTGATCCATCTAAAATTGAAGCGATGGTTTCTTGGCCTAAACCTAAGACTGTAAGGGAATTGAGGAGTTTTTTTTGGGTTTGACTGGTTATTACAGGAAGTTTGTGAGAAATTATGGGATAATTAGTAAACCACTTATTGATTTGCTGAAGAAAGATGGGTTCAAATGGTGTCCCGCAGCTGAAGAAGCCTTCTTCAAGCTGAGATCTGTAATGTCTCAAGCCCCTATTCTATCTTTACCTAACTTCTCTCAACCTTTTGTTATAGAAATAGATGCAAGTGGAATGGGAATGGGTGCAGTCCTACGGCAGCAAGGGCATCTAATTGCTTACATCTCTAAAGCTTTTGATCCTAGGACGAGGGAGTTATCAGTTTATGAAAGAGAGCTCCTAGTTATCACTTTTGCAGTCTCTAAATGGAGGCATTATCTGGAGCAATGTGAATTCTTTACTAAAATTGATCATGAAAGTATTAAACACTCATTGGAGCAATGATTAAACACTAATCTCGGGCATCAATGCCACCTATCTCAGATTGAAAAGACATTTTTATTGGCCAGGAATGTTTAAAGAAGTGGTTCAGTGGATTAAAAAATGTGATGTGTCTGTTAAGTGCAAGTCTGAATATTGCTCCTATCCAGGGTTATTACAACCACTTTCAGTCCCAACATAGGCTTGGCAGCAACTCTCCATGGACTTTATTGAACAAATGCCTAAATCTAGAGGGGAAGACACAATTCTGGTGGTGGTTTGCAGGTTCACCAAATATGCTCACTTCATCCCTCTTCCCCACCCATTTACATCTTCTTCTGTTGCTAAATCATTTCTAGACACTGTGTTTAAACTCCATGGTATGCCTACAACTATTATTTCTAATAGGAACAAGGTGTTTACTAGCCTTTTTTGGAAAGAGTTATTCAAGTTTCTAGGGATCACTTTGGCACACAGCTCTGCTTATCACCCTCAAACAGATGGGCAAACAGAAAGAGTCAATCAATGCTTGGAAGGGTACCTACGGTGTTTCTCTTTCTAGAATCCTCATTCTTGGGTTCGTTTGTTGCCATTAGCTGAATGGTGGTACAATACCAGCCATCATAGTAGTCTAAAAATGTCTCCTTTCGAAGCTCTATATGGCTATCCACCATCTCCCCTAATCTCAGTACCTACTGCCACTTGCACAGTTGAAGCAGTAGGTGAGTTTTTGAAAAAGAGACAGCAAATGGCTCAGCTCATTAGAGATAACTTTCTTCATTCCCAGAACAGGATGAAGCAATTGGCTGATAAGAAGAGGTCTGGGAGAGAATTCAAGGTTGGAGAATGAGTATACCTTAAGTTGCAACCTTATCGCCATAATTTAGTTGCATTAAGGAAGAGTTTCAAGCTAGCAGCAAAGTATTATGGGCCATATCAGGTGATTGAGAAAGTAGGAGCAATTGCTTATAAGCTTCAGCTGCCAGCTAAAGCTCAAATACGTCCTGTCTTTCATGTGTCATTCTTAAAGAAGAAGGTGGGAGACCAACAAGTGGTGGTGCAACAACGGCCCCCATTCCTAGAAGATGCAATTCTCATTGCCCCAGAATCAGTTCTAAAAACCAGGAAAATTCTCAGGGATGGACGGAGGATTCTTCAGGGTCTCCTCAAATGGACCCATCTACCTAATGAAGAGGCAACTTGGAAAGAGCACAATTTTATCTGCAGTCAATTCCCTGTTTTCCAGTCTTTCTTGGAACAAGAAGACCCTCATGGGAAGGGTATTATCACATATTGGAGACGTAGGAAAAATAAATAGCAAGTAAACAGCAGAAATAAAGCATGTGTATAGTAAAACATGTGCATAGAAGTTTTTATGAATGAGCTGGCAGGAGAGAGAATATTGGAGGTTTGTTGTAACAAACTCCAGCTCACACCACTATAAGTAGCATGAACAAGAAATAAGAAATCATCAGAAAATTTTGACAACCACTCTCCATTTCTCTCCTACTCTACCAATTCTGCTTCTATCTTCTTTTGTCTTCTATTCTATTCTTCTCTGTTCTCTTCTACTCTACTTCATTCTTTCTTTGTCTAAACTACCAAAAGATTAAAGTTACCTGACAAAAACCTTGCAATAAATTTTCTTTTCCATGTTTGTTGTTGCATTTATATGCATTGACACGTTGATGATTATGGTTTATGGCCTCATGCTTATAATAATAATATTGGCTTTGTATGATTTGTTACAAGTGGGTGATCTATTTGCACATGTTCGCAAGAGGCTCCCGTGGGCTGATCCGAAGATTGTCAAGGTGAATGTTGATTGTCTTTTAAAAGAGAATTTGTCAACAGTAAGATTTATATTCCATGTTTTATGTGTTGACATTTCTCTACTTTTCATGTCTTGTTTAGCAACTCATAGATGCAAAATTATTTGAATTACTTGGTGAAAGGACTGCTGCTGATAATGAGAAGCCCTTAAAGCAGAAGAAGGAAAAGCCTGCTAAAGTTGAGGTGAGCACTCTTGCTTGCAGCCACCTTTTTTATGTAAGGAGTTTTTAATTCCTTCTCTCTTTCTGTTTTGATTGTGTTGAAATTGCACAGGAGAAAAAAGTTGCTGATGATAATCCAGAGCAGCCATCTGAGGAAGATCTTAATCCATTCCTGATATTTCCTAATCCTGATGAAAACTTCAAGGTATTTTATTATTAGATTACAGTGACATGATTCAATTGCTAATATTCACTGTATTGTCTTTGCATCTGTCAGACTTCAAATATTTTAAAAATTTTAATTTGCAAATTTAACATCAGTTAGGAAGAGATGCGCAGACTGATGTTATTTGCTTATTAAATCTTCAAACTGCCTGTTTGACATCGTCTCTCATGCAGTGAAGTTTTTACATTATGTTGTGCCCATATGATATCTTGTGCGGATTATCAGGTGCATACTGAAATATTCTTCAGCGATAACTCTGTTTTGAGATGTTGCAACACAAAGGAAATGCTTGATAAACACCTGAAAGCAACAGGGGGTAAAGTTTTCACTCGCTTCCCCCCTGAGCCAAATGGATATCTACACATTGGTCATGCAAAGGTATCATTTATTATTTTGATGTTTGAGATTAGTCTTAAAAAGGGGATGAAACGATCTTTAATATTTACCATTTGACTTACTCATAGTTATTCCTTATTCTGAAAAACATTCCTCAGGCAATGTTTGTTAGCTTTGGTTTAGCAAAAGAACGAGATGGATGCTGCTACCTTAGGTGAAGCTCACTATTATTTCTTTTGGATTTTGGAGGATTCTATGTACTGACATTTTCTTTTTTATGTTTTGCTATTCAACTTGGCTTGAGTTCTCTAACTAATACTATATGCTACCTGATAAGTCGGAATAATTTCTCTCCTCATTCCACATATTGATTAAAAAGGACAAATGGTGCATCCAGAGTTCAAAAATGCTTATTTTGAGCCATGTTGCTACTGGACACTTGTTAAGCACATGTTCTGCTTGGACATCTTTTGACACTGTCTCCTAGGCATTTCTGCATTATTATTTATTAATTTAAATCAAAACATAATGGAACTAGGACATCCTTGTATCAATATGATGGCTGGCGTTGGAGGTTGTTTTGTTCAATATTGAAGGTTGAACTAGTGAGCCAAATGAGATTTTATTGAAGTTTGATTGTCAAATCTGTGTGTTCTATTTAGGATAATGTATTACTATGGTACTTTGGGATAAAATAACTGTAAAAAATGCCTTGTGGGAAGGTTTTGCAAAGAAACATGTTCCCTTTTTTTCTTTTGCTGAGAACTTCTGCATTTGCATGGATGATGTAACTTATCGTACCTGAATTGAAGTGCTACGTGTCTGTGAATAGATGGCTGTACTTGATCTATGAATTTTTTGCCTTAGTAGGAAGGATATATGATCATTCACAATGAAGAAGGAAAAAAGTGATTGGAGGAGCTATCTAGATGGCATGTTTATTAGACTAACAGTAAAATTATGCAGATAAGTCAATTCACAAGCAAATCCTCGTGATTGTGAAAAAATATTAAAATGGTCACAGGTTACTGGAATAACTTTATCTTGTGATTGGTTATTTATGTAACAATATCTAAGCATTGGCTGTGCCTTCTGGATGTTAGATGTTAAAAATGCTTATATATGACACTGGAGGATCCCATAAAGTCTAGCATCTGTCAGATAACAAGAAATAGTTGGTTGAACTTCATATGGATTCTTTTGATAAGGAATGACTTGTGGATATTTCATCTGCCCCTATTTCTAATCTTAATCCCTGATCTTTGACACTTTAGGTATGATGATACAAACCCTGAGGCTGAAAAGAAAGAGTACATTGATCACATTGAAGAGATTGTTGAGTGGATGGGCTGGAAACCTTTTAAGGTACTATTGTTACTCTGTTTTGATCAGCATGTATATTGTTGGATGTGCCCTTTCCAACTTCTATGTTCTATATTCCTTTTGTAGATCACTTACACCAGTGATTATTTCCAAGATCTCTATGACTTAGCTGTTGAGCTGATAAGAAGGGGTCATGCGTACGTTGATCACCAGGTATCGACCAAACAGTAATAGTTTGGAAATCAATATAGTGTAATTTTTAGTGTGTCATGGTGTGAGTTTAAAGACCCTAAAATTCCACTCCGAACTTACAAATCTATTCCCCCCATGTTTTCAAGCAACTTCATGCTATGCTGGTTGGCTTGCTTTTTCTAGATATTATCTAGTTTCATAAATTGTGTTGTTGGGAAGTTTTTATATCAATGAAAGTGATCCGCACGAAGTGACAGTTTGCATTCATGGCATTTTTATGATGACTTGATTAACATTGAATTAGTCGGAAGGGCTAATTGAAGTTAATGTTGGTCCTAGACGCCTGATGAGATCAAGGAGTATAGAGAAAAGAAGATGAACAGTCCTTGGAGGGATAGACCTATTGCAGAGTCTTTGAAGCTTTTTGATGAAATGAGACGAGGCATGATTGAGGAAGGCAAGGCAACACTCAGAATGAAGCAAGACATGCAGAGCGATAATTTTAATATGTTTGACCTCATTGCTTATAGAATCAAGGCAAGTATTAGCAAATAACTGTTGTTGACTGTGATCTTTTCCTATTTTCATATATTTTAATGATTTCACTTTGTTTTATTCAGTTTACTCCTCATCCACATTCAGGAGACAAGTGGTGTATCTATCCAAGTTATGATTATGCTCACTGCATTGTGGATTCTCTTGAGAATATCACTCATTCGGTAAATTACATTTTGATATTCAGTTTTTTTATTACATGATTGTATTGTAACATTATGGGGCTATTTTGAAACTAAGAGTTAGTCTAATAAAAACATCCAAAGGCGAAATTGCTGATGTGCGGCCATAGGAGTAAGCTGGCATCGTCAATCTGAATGAAGAAGCAAGTTTTCTGATTCCCTTGCTTTGCATACATTTACTGATCTGTTCATCAAATTTTCTACTGTTAAAATTGTTTCAGATATAGCTTTCCCAAGTGAAGTAGGATATTTTGAAGGCACTTCTATTCTCTAAATAGGGCTCCATTGAAAAGAAATCTGCTCTTGCCTTGCATCTAATGTGCTGTTGTAAAAGGATTTTACACCATAATCTCTTTTCTTTGTGTTGATGCCTATCTATATCTTTGAACCTCCTTTTCTTAAGGCACTTTTGTAAGAAAAAGGCTTTCTTTAAATCCAAGACCATTTCATTAGCAATTGCTTCTTATTACTTTAACCAGGTGATGTGGATGTGGCAGTTGGATCCAATTGGAAGGCTTCAGTAATAGGAATCTCACAAGTCTGTATTCCCCGCCCTTTCCCACATACCCTATTAACCAAAGAGCATCTGTTATACAAATAAGCAAAACAAAGAAGAACGAGGTCCTTACCCAAAATTTACACCTGTGTTGAGAGAAAAACACAGTTTGAGCCATAAGGAAAGAGAAGCTGCTGAAACAACTCCCATCCTCAGCCATATGATCCATTTAGCTCTATTTTTTCCCTTAACAAAATTTTTGTTGGATAACCCAATGGCTATTCTTTTAACAATACCTGGATTCTCCCCTATGATTTTTGAACCCACTAATTGATTTCCTGTGGGGAAAGATTGAGGGTTACTTGCATCAATTAAACACCCTACCTTTATGAATACTCACAGGTGCATTTTCCAACAATTTATAACCAGTCTCTAGAGGGAAAGAATCTGAGTTCTCTTTTATATCTTGTCCTATGCTTTAGCCTTTAGGCAATATGGCCTTAAAGTTGCCAGCTGCAGCGTATTCCATTTTCAAATCTCAATAAATTCTCTAATTGATTCCAAATCATATTCCTTATCTCTCAAGCTGAGTATTTATCATAACTTTTCTAAGGAACTTGTATTTTCATTTGAGCGAAATATAAGTTGTGAGTTCATCCTCTTGGATGTTAAATGTGAAATGCTAGAGAATTCATGCATTAGCTTGCTTTTCCACTTTCTGGTAATGGTATGAAGTAGGAATGGAACTTGGTGTTAACTTGTACTTTATTTCTTTTCATAT
This sequence comes from Cnidoscolus chayamansa, assembly GCA_948266635.1. Lineage (NCBI taxonomy): Eukaryota > Viridiplantae > Streptophyta > Magnoliopsida > Malpighiales > Euphorbiaceae > Cnidoscolus > Cnidoscolus chayamansa. The sequence continues at coordinate 11,064 of CAOGCB010612603.1, forward strand.
ATTTTTGAGAGGCTGAGCTTTCAGGACACTCAGAAATTATATGTGGTCAGCTACTTGAAAGGTTTCTTTTTGAAATTCCTGGCCTATAATTATCTGTCATCTATCTTAGTTACTAGATTTGCTGAGAAGATATAGCAAATTCAATGCATTTTGTACAACTTAGTGGCTTTGTTTGCAATCAGTTACTTTATATATTTGCATTTAGTGTTATTAACAGTTCTGTTTGATCTTTTTTTTTTTTTTTTTTCACTTTAACTCTGCAGCTGTGTACATTGGAATTTGAGACACGTCGTGCTTCATATTACTGGTTGTTACATGCACTGGGCATTTATCAGCCTTATGTATGGGAATATTCACGGTTGAATGTTACAAATACTGTCATGTCAAAGCGTAAAGTGAGCAACATTTATTTGGAAAACTTGAAATTTTGATCTTATCCTGCCTTTACCTGATAAATCTAATCATTATTGTGTATGTTTGCTGTGGCAGTTAAATTTCTTGGTGACAAATAAGTATGTTGATGGTTGGGATGATCCCCGACTTATGACACTAGCTGGATTAAGGAGAAGGGGTGTAACTTCAACCGCAATTAACGCTTTTGTCCGAGGAGTTGGAATCACTAGAAGGTTTATACATTAGTTTGAATTTATTAGAGCTATAGTTATCCTTTTTTTTATATAACTAAATATTGCTATTGTACTCTGTTTTGTATATCTTTCTGTGCATCGTGCTACAGTGATGGTAGTTTGATACGCTTGGATCGCCTTGAGTATCACATAAGAGAGGAATTGAACAAAACAGCCTCTCGTTCGATGGTTGTCCTTCATCCCCTAAAGGTCTGCATCTTATATTTGTTTTCTTTTGTAACTTTTTATTTTTTATGATTTTTTTTTTTGGTTTTCAATTCAACTTTTCTTTGTTAGGTGGTCATTACGAACCTACAATCTGGTCACATTATGGATCTTGAGGCAAAGAAATGGCCCGATGCTCAAACTAATGATACTGATGCTTTCTACAAGGTGAATTTGTACTTCTGATTCAAGCCATAGTTTAGATTTCTACTAGGTAATAATATTGTTATTTTGAAATATATCCACAATGTATCACTTTTTAGCAGCTGTTAGTGATATGGTTGCAACCCAGCCTAGTTACAGCCAGACGTATCCTAATGTGAGTTTCACCAATGCTAACCGCTAACCAACCTTAATCTGCATTTATGCAGCTGTCTTGCACTTGGTTTGAGTTGTGAAAATAGGTTAAATCAAGTTTTATTGGTGACGAATAAAATAAACTACTATCTTAAATGGTTCTGAATATTAGAATTTAATATTAACTTGATGAAGTGTGTAACACATTATATATTAATAAGAGGAACAGAATTTTGAGTTGATCAAATGAGGTACTTTCTTTATTTTCATTCTCCTGTTGTTGCTTTTTGGAGGTTTCGATTTGGAAGAACATGAAGTGTAAGAAAAAAGAAAGAGGATGGAGACAGCGATGAGAGGAAATAACATAAACTTAGGACTTCTTCCTTTTAGTGTCATCTTAAAGATGAGAATAGCCAGTTAGAGAACGGGTCTCCATATTTCAACTATTTACAAATGTACACATTTGATTTTTGCTTTGAGTAAGCTAGTACTTCTGTTCCCATATCATTGAGATTGGGCTCACAATCTAGGTCTATCAAGAGCCACTTCCTATTTTCTAAATGCCATGACTCAAAGTTGGGCACAGCTTGATTATTATTATTATTATTTTTTAAATGTCTCAACGAGTGCATTGCAGCTAGATATTAGCCACATACATCCTGTTCCCTTTGAACAGGCTTTTGCTGGCCTGGCAGGAGTTTTTACAACATAATGAGTGCAAACTTCTGCTTTTTGAGACTGGTTCAAATACCATTTTTTCTGTAGTTAATTCATTATGAGAATAATTGATTTATTGGATTTTGCAACCATATTTACTCGTCATACTCTTATATTTTTACTTGAACTGTCCATCCTTCAGGTTCCATTTTCCAATGTTGTATACATTGAGCAATCTGATTTCCGTATGAAAGATTCAAAGGATTATTATGGACTTGCACCGGGTAAATCTGTCCTACTCAGGTATACTGATTCAACTTCACTTATTTTTGTGTCTGGATGGGGAATTTGAAATTAGATTTGGATTTATTAATGTATGGATCTTCCCTTTTTTATTGATTTGTTTCAGGAATCACAAATAGAAGTTAGTTTGCTAATGTGGAAAAAAAACTATTTGATGGTGGATTTGAAAAATCCATAAAAGGTGTGATTTTAAATCCACTCAAATAAGTTGTCCTTGACTTGTAATTATAATCAATTAGACTTTGAAAAAAAAAATCCTTTATAAGAAAAGAATTCAAATAAATTCTTACATACTCATGCATGATTTTTTTATTTCATTTAAAGTTATTTTTTAAAAATTAAAAAGAATTAAATTCTTTTATTCCAAACAAGAGAATTAAAAAAAATAAAATAAAATCAAGGCATTGAGTTTGAATGTTGAAGCTTTCTCTGAATATGGTTCATCATAGCTGATTGCAAAATGCGTTTGACCCAAGGAATTGATTGTTCTTGGCAGTGGGTTAGGAGGCATGTTAAAATTTTGGCTCGTACCTCAGCTAGTGTCTCTTGTCTACGTACTTCTACTTATTGTCATGAAATTCCTATTTGTAATTCATACCGTCTCTGCTTTGGCTGTTTGAACAATAAAGCTGCATTTTTTTCAACAATAAATAAAAATAAACTGAACTTCATTATGCAAATTTAATTGAAAAAACATATAAATTTTCCCTTAATTTGAGTCCCCCATCCAAACACAAGAATAGAGTAGAATTGATCTCAGAATGGCAATCCAGTTATTAGAAAGCGGCATCAACATGAGAGGATTTTACTTCTATGCAGGTATGCTTTCCCTATAAAGTGCACAGAAGTAGTTCTAGCTGATGATAATGAGACTATTATTGAGATTCGGGCTGAATATGATCCTTCAAAGAAGACAAAACCTAAGGTCCTTTTCTTTTCCTTTTCTGTTCTCTCTTCTTCCAATCCCTGCAAATGCTGTGGTTTATGTGCATAATGAGATTTCATGCAGAGATGTTCTTTTGGGAGTTGTATTTCTACTTGTTGCAATTTTTTTATGACCTCATTTGGCTTCGTGCAGGGGGTTCTGCACTGGGTTGCTGAAACTTCCCCAGGTGTTGATCCACTAAAGGTTGAAGTCAGATTGTTTGACAAACTGTTTAAATCAGAGGTTGGCAATTGTTTAATTTCTGTGGTGCTTTTAGACATTATTTTTCACACTTTTGATATGATGTCTGATGACCTCCAAATATTGATTGCTTCAGAATCCAGCTGAACTTGATGATTGGCTTTCTGATCTGAACCCACAATCCAAGGTGGTGATATCCAGTGCATATGCTGTACCATCCCTTAAAAATGCCGCCGTTGGGGAAAGATTCCAGTTTGAACGCCTTGGTAAAATTTCAGAACCCTCTTTTGTGTGTGAACGTCTTGGCTATTTGTTGACTTGAAAAGTGGAACGTTATTCCAGTGTTGCATGAAGTTCTATCGTCTTTCCTGGTGACGTTCAGTTGGGAACTATAATACTTGATCATCTTTTGGCTATTCATTGGTGTTGAAATGCATACTTGTCATAGCCTCTTGTTGTCAGAACCATTCGTGCTGGTTTTACTGTTGCAGTAAAAAGAAACTGTTATTCCATCTACATGTGATATATAGAGTTTTTCTTTTGCTATCTAATCCATTTTTTAAATATGCAAAATAGGGTATTTCGTTGTTGACAAGGACTCCACACCTGATAAGCTTGTCTTCAATCGCACTGTGACTCTCCGGGACAGCTACGGTAAGGGTGGAAAGTAGGTTGTGGTTTATGAAAGCTAATCTGAATAGGTTGTGGTTTATGAAAGCTAATCTGAATAGGATGAGCAGTTTTAAGTCGGATTGTTATTTATATTTCACATGCATGTAAATGAATTAGCAGTATACCAGAAATCATGTATACGATTTTTTCTTTCATGGTTAGCAGATAGAACATTATAAATGTGATAGCCTGATGAAAATTTAAATGGAAGTTTTACCACACTTGGATTGTCTATAAGCAAACAATAAACGTGCTAATCGGCCGTAAGTTTATTATTTTCATTGTGCTGTATCAATTATCTTCTTACGCCTTAAAGAATTTTTTGCTAGCAACATCAAATAATCCCAATTCAATGCCATATTTAGGATTATTCAGTCGTATTTTCCTTTTTATTTTGGTAACAAATGTAATATGGGGGTGTGATGCTTGAAACCCATTTTGATCAATTTTACCTATTCTGAAAGCAACTAAGACTAAATTAAAGGTACGTGGCCCAAAGCCGTAGGGCAGATCTTGAAATGGGTAAATTTTGAAGGTGATTTTCATTTTTCAGTGCCAAGTTTTTCCTTCATTAAATAATCGTTTTAAAGTGGTGGCCGG
>CAOGCB010612941.1:0-17461 GCA_948266635.1 Cnidoscolus chayamansa
ATGCCCGTTTAGATCCCCTCCAATGAATATTTGTTGATCATCTGGAATATCTTGCATTAATTCATCCATCTCCTCCCAAAATTTATTCTTGATTGCTCCATTCAGGCCTACTTGAGGAGCATAAGCACTTATAACATTAATGGTATCATCCTCCAATACTAGCCTTATAGAAATGATTTTATCCCCCTTCTATTCACTTCCACCACCTTATCTTTAAGCTTAGGTTCAACTATGATGCCCACTCCATTCTTGTTACTTTCTAAACCACAATACCATAGCTTATATCCTGAATTACCAATATCCTTAGCTTTATTTCCCTTCCACTTAGTTTCCTACAAACAAGATATACTAACATTCCTTCTTTTCAGGGTATCAACAAGCTCTACAGACTTTCCTGTCAAAGTCCCCAACCTTAATATTCTCTCCTGGAATAGCTTCTTTAGCAGCATCTGTCCATGATGCGATAGACCTTTCCTGTCTAACACCACATTCGGGTGCTGATGTGGCTAGACTAGCTTCTTTACCCATACACGTCCATGGTATGGGAACCCTTGCTCATACTCCATCACATCCGGGTGGCAATGTGATGGAACCCCTTGCTCATTTAACACTACACCCGAGTGCCGATGTAGTGCATGCCTAGATGAGCACGTCTCAACGTTATAATGATTGTTTGAAAGATCCATATTGAGATTGGCTAAGTTTTTACGCTGGCCGCCTACCTACCGCAACCCTCTTCCTTTACCTTTGGAGAAAGAACTTGAAAATTTGATAAAATTGAAAAAATGACCAATTCACCATGTCTTGGTCATTTATACTTATGACAATAAATTGGTATCAGAGCCTAGCTCTCTTGCTTAAGGTTCAAACACCTTAGAGAGATCTTAGAATGGCTAGTACTTCTAACATTGCTGGAGTCCCCATACTTGTAGTTTAAGGACACTTAATCACTAGACCTCCCTTTTTAATGGCACAAATTACTCATTTTGGAAAATTAGGATTTTAATGGCACAAATTACTCATTCAAAATCTATTAATTTTAATGCATGGAAAGTAATTAAAGATGGTCCTCACATTCCCATAAAATTTGAGCCTGAAAAGGCCTCTGTACGTAAAACAAAAGATGAATTTGATGATAATGATTGGAAAAGAATTTATGTAAATGTTAAAGCTATCAACATTCTATATTATGCTTTTGATCTAAATGGATATAATCAAGTTTCAGGTTGTGAATCAGTGAAAGAAATCTAGGATAAACTTGAAGTAACTCATCAAGAGAAGAACAAGTCATTAGGGATGAAGGCATCCTGTTCTAGTTCTTCAAGGATCTCAAGTAATAGCGAAGAAATTACTATGTTGGCCAGAAAAGTCAAAAGAGCATTCAAAAAAGGTGGAAAGAAGTACATAAAACTTTTCAAAAAATATGCTCCTAAAGATGAGACAAATTCCCCTATACAAAAAAAGCAAACAAAAGAAGTCTCCTATGAATGCAATGGAGGTAGAAAAATCATGCATAATAGTCCAAAACTGAAGAAGAAAAAGAGTAAAGAAGATAGAGGAAAAAGAGTCAGGATTGCTGATTGTAGTGCCTCAAATTCAAGTACAACAAAAGATGAAAATGGAGACATTGAAGTTTGTGGAATGGCTATTGCAGATGAACTTCCTAAATCATCAATCACAAGTAAACATGAGGTAATTGAATATGATCCTTCTAATGTAGAAGAATTAGAACTAGCTTTTGCCAAAGTTTACGATGAATACAAAAACTACAAGAAGAAATGCACTCTTATAAATCAGAAAATAAGGCTCTGAAACTTAAAATTAGTTCCTCGACTGATATTCAGAAAGAAAATGAGTTCTATAAAACTCAATTCAGCCTATTTAATGAGTTGAAAAATAGCTTAGGAGAATCAAACAAGAAATGTGAAATGCTCCTTGAGAAGAATCAAACTTTTGAAAGTTAAGTGAAAACCATAACTATGGATTTAACAAAATTCATAAAGGGAAAATAGAATTTAGATATGCTCTCTTAGGTTCACAAAGATGTTCAGGTGAAAAATATGGAATTTGATTCAGAAAGTTTTCAAACTATAAGAAGTACATAAATTTCTTCGTAAAAGCTACTTCTTCTTATCTACCTACTGTCATATGTTTTTACTACAATAGAACTAGTCACATGCTTCATTCTTATCTTGTTAGAAAAGGATCCTCCAATGTAAAGAAAATTTGGATACCTAAAGGATCTATTTCTAATAGTACTAACATTCAAAGACCAAAAAGGCTTGGGTACCAAAAATTGGTTAACTATTTTTAGGTTTGTTTGAAGAATAAAGAGGACTCAAGCAAGTGGTGTGTAAACGAGTGGATGTTCAATGCATATGAAAGGAGATAAAGATAATCTCACCAAGCTTATTATGAGAAATGAAAGATTTATCAGATTTGGTGATAAAGGAAGAGTCCAAATTACTAGAAATGGCTCAATTATAAATTAGCCTACTAAAAATGTTGCTTCAGTTTCGGTTTGAAATTTAACTTCCTTACTATAAGTCAATTGTGTGACAAGATGTTTAAGGTAACCTTCTTTACCACTAACTGTAAAGTAGTTGACTTAAATGATCATGCTCTATATATTGCTTCTAGATATGACAATGGTTACATAGTAGATCTAGATTGCTTTTAAGATAGTGAAAAATGTCTCATGATTTTAGATGATAATAGCTGGTCATTGCATAGGAAGCTTAGACATGTTAAGTGTCACATACGCCTATTAAAGGAGATTAGGTGTATAATTAAGCTATACTTGAGAACTTAGATGCGTGATATAGATTATACAAAATGATGTGATATGTGTTTGATATATATCACATGCTAAAGTATGAAAGAATGTTAAAAGTGGTATGATACTTGTTTATTAGTGTGCAACTAGTATGTGTGTGTGTGTGCATAAGTTGCATGAGATATGATAAACAAGTAGGCAAATATGAATGACCAATGTGCTACACAAAATGAGAAATACATGATCTTTGAAGTATATAATTTTGGTAGAGAAAAGAGACATATACAAGTGTGAGATACACTTAGAAGTGAAACAAGAGTATACACATGAAACTAAGTGTACAAGGATATATATATGTATAGATAAATGAATGTATGCAAAGGTAAAGTGTTTGAATTAATGAAAGAATTGTTATACAAGTAAAAGGATGACAATGTATAAAAGAACTAAAGGTATGAAGAATGTAGAAAGTAAATTATGTTAAAATGTGAAAGAGGGCAAGATGGTAATTTGCAAAATGAGTTTTTATACAAGTAAAAGGATGACAATGTATAAAAGAACTAAAGGTACGAAGAATGTAGAAAGTAAATTATGTTAAAATGTGAAAGAGGGCAAGATGGTAATTTGCAAAATGAGTTTTTATTATGTAAGTTGTTGTTGTTGTTGTTGTTGTTGTTGTTGTTGTTAAATTAGGTTAAAATGTGAAAGAGGGCAATGTGGTAGTTAGCAAAATGAGTTTTTATTATGTAAGTTGTTGTTGTTATTGCTGCTATTATTGCTGTTGCTGTTGGTTGTTGTTGCTGTTGTTACTGGCTGATGTTGCTGTTGTTGTTGTTGAAAAAAAAAGAAAAGAATTAGAAGAAAAAGGAAGAGGTGGCCAAACTTTAGGAAGGAGGAGGTGGCACCAGCCAGAGCAAATAAAGAGAAAAAAAAGGAAAGCTGGTAGAAATCAAAAGAGAAAGAGATAGAGGTCAGACAAAGAAGAGAACCAAAAGAGAAGAGAGTTATGGTTGCTAGATCTTGAAGGAAAGGTGAGGTTTAGAGCTAGCTAAGTGAGATTGAAGTGAAGGAGGTGTTAAGGAGATGAAAGGCAAAGAGAAGTCCTTTTCAAAGAGGTAAGTTATGGTTTGTATAGTTTTTTATGAACTGTAATATTTGTAAATTGATGAAGAAAAGCTTGAATAATGAATTGAGTTGGAATCAATTGCTTTAGGATGTGATTTAGGTGATTGATTATATAGAAGGTGTGAATGGTTGCTGGAGAAATTATTATGTATAATAGCTCAAATTATATTCCTATTTTGGAGGATTATTTGATATCCAAAAATATTGAATAATATACTAATAGAAATCTGTGAATGTTGTCTACAATTTTTTATAATGTCATTTTACTAAATTCCATCGTTTAGATCATAAAAATACTATGAGAATAAGTAAAGGTCCAAACTATTGTATTATTGGTTCTAGTGCAGGACATTCAATTTTCTTTACTTTGAAGACCTTAATGATCAAATTAATTCATAAAATTTCATATATAATTTATTTAGGATGTTTTCTAAAATTTTCATGTTTCGTATTTTACCAAAAGCAGAATCTAAATTGGTCAAAATGGCTAAAAAAGCTAGATATGTCAAATGAGATCTACTCGATAAGCCTATGTGATATACTAAAAATGTAAGCAATGTGTTTTGCATCCAGGTGGATTCCAAATGACATGAAATTTTGTGTACAACTTTAACTATATATTAACATGATGTCTATGAAAAATAAGCATGAACTGGGTTGATATGAAATACATATTAGTTAAAGGAGGGCAGAAAGGTATATAAAAGTGTGTTATGCAAATAAAATGATATGAAAAATACTCAAATGATTTTGGATATTAACCAAATTTGATAGAAAACTTCTAAAATGTGTTAAGGAAATATAGTTAAAATTTTAGACTAAAATGAATTGAATTAAAAGGTCAAATGGACTGGAACAGCAAGCTACTAGCAATGGAAGTTCCATTCAAGGCAATAGACTTTAACTAAGTTAAAATTGACCTTAATGAACAAAGAATGAGTTGAAATGTAAATGAAATCTTAAATGTTAAGTTTTCTAAAAGTGTACAAAATTTTATGGCAATTGGAATTGAGTACGAGATTGAAACAGGACAAAATCCAAAGGTAGTTCATGTTAAATGCTTATGAATGAACCTTAAACAAGGAATTACCCTTAAATGACAATCTAATGATGTGATATTTGTACTAATCATTATGTTTGAATGAAAGATGCTTATGGATGATTGATGTGAGGAATTATAACATGAAATAGGTACACAGGTTGGAAGGATTCCCGTAGACCGAGAAAGGATCGATAAGGGAAAAAAGATAGTTGGTAAGTTACTGGTCCTTGTATGACTGCATGCGAAAATGATTATATGCAAAGTGTGTGACTGCATGGTTATATAAAGTGCTATTACTTTGGTACCAGTGTGCAAGTGATTCGTAGTTTAGCGGCCACCAGGCATACTTTCCATAGAAGTGTATATTTCTATGCAGGAATGTGAGAAAATATAATGTTGAATTTTTATATGCTTTGTTGCAATTGTGAGATATGATTGAGACACTAGATGTGAAATGTTATTAGTGAATTATATGAGATTGATGTGATTCTATAGAATTGTGAATTATATATTATGGACATTCAGTGATTATGATGGGCATGACAATAATGTAAAGCATATGCACATGATCATATAATAGTGCATATGGTAATTTAAAGCATATGCACATGATCATATAATAGTGCATATGGTAATTTGAGATTCATACAGCATATCATACATGACATGGTGTGCTGGAGATGGAGATAACTAGTAAGACTCGAGTAAAATATCACATGACGTAAATATTTCTCATGAGACTCAGGAACTACACAATACAGATCCATGCGACTTAGTTTGCGATTTGGTATATTCTGGGTAAAGCACAATGCATATATTCTCATGAGACTCGAGTATTGCACATATATGTGGATCAGTGATACTCGATTTATGTGCTAGTTATGTGAGACTCAAAATCGATATATGTAAGACTCGGATACTACTTATTGATTATTACTCAGATATTATGCATAATCAGATTATGAGATATGGCCAAGGGATGACGTAAGGATGGTGGGTGCATGTCATGAATGCATTCACATTGTACATTGAGACATCATATTTATCATTGACTTATGTTACACATTGAGAATGAAAATGATGAAATAATATGATTATGTTATGGAATATGATGATATTTGATACGAGACATCTGTTTGTCGATGCGCATGGTTTAAATTATTGTTATGCATGCTATTTGTGTATTATGCATAACTTACTGAGTAGTCATATTCAACATTTATCTCTGATAAACTCATGTGAGAATAGCAAGCAGAGCAATCAGTAGACGTGGTTAACGTCGAGGTTCTAAAGGTAGCTAAGCTATGCTTGTGACATCCATCCCAAAGCTATCGTATTTGTATATTGTAACTATCACAATAGAGTAAATGGCAGTAAATGTATCAATTAAAAGTACAAGTTGTGTGAATCAAAATGATAATTCTAATATGTAAATATAATTATGTATCCTCTTTACTTCTTTTTAACGGACATATTTCGTTATGACTTATATCAAAATTTAACAACGTTAAATTGATTGGATTAACTATTGTGTAATGATGTTTTAAAAGAAGAGAAAAAAAAATTATAGAGCAATGATCCAATATAATCCCTTACATATTGATTAGTGATTTCCGATATCATAGTGAGAAGTCATTAGTCAGTTTATGAGAGGCATGTCCCGTGAGGGCATGACATTAAGTATGCACTTGATAATTAAAATCTAAAAGTAAAACTTGGTTAGAGGTTTACTAAAATTGAATTTGAGAGAGATTATCCTTGCAAATCCTATTCTTTAGGAAAATAAACGAAAACCAGCTTTAAGCCAAAGAATGTAGTTACAGCTTGAAGAATCTTAAAATTATTGCACCTTGGTCTTTTTAGTTTAATCATTCCCACAAGCCTAGATGTCAAAGCTATGCAATTATAATCATCGATGATCATTCTAGATACATTTGAATATCCTTCTTGCTCATAAAAATAGAACCTTTAATACATTTGAAACATTATGTAGAAGGTTCAAAATGAAAAGGCGGTTCTACATCACGTCCTTAAAAAGTGATAATGGGATGACTTTGAAAATAGTCTATTTGAAAAGTTTTTCTTAAAACATTATATTTTTCATTCATTCTTAGCTCCAAGAACACCTCAACATAATGGAAATATTGAGAGGAAAAACAGAATAATGCAGAAAATGGCTAGGACTATTAAATGAGAATAAAACTTTCTAATTATTTCTAGGTAGAAACTGTGAATACAGCTTGGTATATTATAAATAGGATAACCATTAGAGTCATTCTAAAGAAAACTCTCTATGAATTTTAGAAAGGCAAAAGACTAATTATTCATATTTTCAAGTGTTTGGTTATAAATGCTACATACTGAAAAAACAAAGAAAACTTGAGAAAAATTTGATGCAAAGGGTATAAAAGGCATACTTTTAGGTTAATTTTTCCCAAGCAAGGCCTTTAGAGTTTTCAAATAAAAAAGAGCTCAACTATTAAGAATGTGTGAATGATGTGTTTGATGAAACTAATTCTTCTTTAGACAAAAGAGATTTGGCTGATAATGACATTGAGCAGATTTTTACAAAGCTAGATCTTGGTAGAAACAGTGAAAATGAGCAAAATACTGAAGTGAATAATGAGGACATGCAACCAGAAAATAATGCACAACTTGAAGATGAATTTGAACAACAACCAAATGTGGAGGAATTGCAAATTTAGGAATCTCAATATGAAGATCCTCCTCAAGAATGAAGATTTCATAGATATCTAAAAGAGGACATTCTTGATGATCCTTCATAGCAAATGACAACAAGAGCAACAAAATGATGGATGTTCATAAATCAGTCAAAAAAAGGCATCAAGATAGATAAAGATAAAAAGGGGTAAAGAAATAGATCAAAGGCTATAAAAATGTATGATGAGCTCACTTCTCTATTTGATTGCATCAAAAGCTAAAATTGATTTCAATATGTGTTTATGTGCAAGAATTTAGTTGTCCTCTAAAGAATCTCATCAAATTACTATAAAAAGAATGTTTAGATATCTTGTTGGTACATGCTCCATTGGACTATGGTAATCTAAGTGTAAAAATTTAGATAGTTGAACATGGTGACTTTGATTTTGCTAATGATAGACTAGATAGAAAAAGCACCTTAGACACTTATCAATTATTAGGATATGCATTAGTTTCATAGCATAACGAAAGGCAATCCTCAGTTATGTACTACTAAGGCTTAATATGTTGTAGTAGGAAGTTATGTTGCTCAAATCCCTTGGATAGAGCAGCAATTTGAGGGTTATGGAACAAAAGTTGATCATGTGCCCATTAGATGTGATAACTTTAATGCTATTAACTTAATTAAGAATCTAGGGCAACATTCTAGTTCTAAACATACAAAAATCAAACATTATTTTACAAGAGACCTTATCCAAAATGAAGATATTAGGATAGAATTTGTGCCTACAGAAAAACACTTTGATGATATCTTTACAAAAGCCTTCAAATGAAGAAAATCTTTGCAGGATAAGAAGAGAACTTGAGATGACTGATATAGCAAACTATAGTTGAAATAAAAGTTGAATCTTATGAAACTCATTCAGTTAGTTGAGATGTTGTGTGAATTTCATAAGCTATCTTGTAATTTTGAGAACTTAGCATGCTGTTGTTATGTCTTAAAAATATATTGCCGAAATTGGAACATCATGATCAAGAACATTTTATGTTTTCCTCAATTATTTATGTTTGTGTGATTAATGTGATGGCACACATATTATGAATTATTGAAAATGGATTGTCTTATGATGATAAATGATTTTGATGATTCTGTGATTACTGTGATGATTTTGCAATTAGTTGACAAATGTGGTACTGATTGTATGTGATTGAGTTTTAGTTAGCTTTTTATTGTGTGATTATGGATTATAATGCTATTGCAAATGTGTGTGTGAACAGTGTTTTGAGTTTGAGATATTCTTAACTAAGTAATTTCTACATTCTTGATTTGTTTTCAATTAGCTAAGTACTATGTGTCCAAAACTGAATTTCACATCACCTTCTTTTAAATGGTTAAAGTGCATAATATAAATTGGACAACCACAATTGCATCAGTTGATTGATGATTTTGATGATAATTTGCTGCTGATTTGTTTTTGTTAGTTCATTTCAAAAATGCTTTCATTCTTATCCAAAACAACAATGATTTTCAAAATTTCTCTACACACCTAGCTGAATTTATGAAATCTATCATCTGCCTACCCATTTTTTTCATATCTCCTTTCTCACATTGACAACTTCAAAATTAAAGAGAGGTTCACAACTCTTTTTTTATTCTATGATCTTCAACCTTCCTTTTCAACTGTGTTTTTCATATCTTATTTGTGCTTTAAGAAAATCATTCAACAATGTTGAAAATAAGACTTTGAGCAATAAAGAACAAGGGAAAATAGATTACATATTATTATAGTAATTCTGAATCTTCAGAAGATGAAGTCTCTTTTGAAAGGATGAAAAGAAAGAGTTGAGAAATTAATGATGAACCAATAGAAAGTGAAAGAAGCCATGAGGAAGAAGAAAAAGAGAACAAAAAAGAGAGAAAAAAAAGTGAAAACTATTGAAAAAGAGGGAAATGAGTCAGACAATTTAGATAACAGCAAAGGGATAAAAAAAAGGAAGTGTTAATGAGAAAGATGAACTAGAAAAAGCTCTTCATGAAAGAAATTTTAAAATGATAAAAACCATTCAGAACATAGCAAAAGTAGTCATGGATTCTTTGGAAATTGCATTAAGATTGCAAACATAAGCGTTACAGCTTAAGGGCTTAGCATATCAATAATTGATGGTTCATCTTGAAAGGATTGAAAGAAAAGTTGATCTCATAGTTGGAAATCAGAATAAACTTTATGAGCAAACTTATGTAGATCAAGAAGAAAATCATGTTCTCAATAACACTGTAGTAGAGAGTTCATAATTTGGAGAACAATAAAACTTGGGACAGACTAATGAAGAGATATTGAGGTGCCTTTAAAATGTTGTTAGTAGTAATTTTCCTATAGAATGTGATTTCATTCCAGAGCATGAAATTGAACAAGTACCTATTATTGTCACTACACACTATGCTCATAACACTAAAATTGAAGCTGAAGTTGTTTCTATTCCTAAATTTGAAGAGCCTACTTCTGAAACAGAAGAAAAATATGCGCATGAACCTAGAATTGGTTTTTAAATTGCAAATAGAGGCACTAAAACTTCAAGATTAGAAGAAGAAAGAGCTACTAATATAATTGAACAAAATTGAAATAAAAGTTGATTTATCTGTTGGTAGAAACTTTGGAGATTGGGGCAAAAATTTAAAGAGTACAGTGTAAACCATCAAGGGGCAAACTCCAAGATGACAAGAATGCAGGAACATTAAAGAAAAGTGGAGTTGGTGGCTTAAAATTGACAGAGAAAGTTTACAAATCTCTGCAAATTATTGTTCGTCTAGAGTTTTTATCAGGAACTATGCCAACATCTATGAAAGAATATGGCCTTGATCTGAATGCAAAAACTAAGAAGAATTCCCTATTATTGAACCAACACATGAAGCAAAATTTGAACAAATAATTGAAGCTAAACTAGAACTATCAGAAGAAGAACATGAAACTGAACTGAATGAGGAACTTGAAGAAGAAACAAAGTATACAGAAGATGATATTGAATCAAAACTTAAATTGAGTCATCTCACCCATCTTTTTTTGTTGATCATTTTCCAATTACAAGGATTTACAAAGAGCACAGTAAGAAAATTTATTTTAAAAGCCCTGCTTAAAATATCTTTATCTAAATCATCTATATCTCAAAATGCCTTCAAACCATCATAGATTTTCAAATTTACTAGAAGGCTTAGAAGAAGTGGCAAATATGATTTAAAAATGAAAGTTGCAAAATCTGAAAAATCTGACAGCAAAGAGAAAAAATGGACCTTTAATTCCAAAAGTTCAATTTTCTTATTTTTTAAAGATCCACACAGTCTATTTTCTTATTTTGGTTATCCTTTTTATTATGATTGATAAAAAGGGAGAGAAACTATAGGATTATATGCATGTTTTTGTGACATTAGCTTTGTGGTTTATGTTTTGTGAATGAATGTTGTTATTGTACATGATATTAAATATATTTTGTTAATTAAATGCACTATTATATTTGATTAAATGAATGAATGAACAGTTCGCTATTTGAAAATTAAAAATTACTATTCATGTTAGTATTCACGTTATTGTTCATGTTAGTATTCACGTTATTGTTCATGTCACTGTTCACATTATTGTTCATGTCACTGTTCACATTATTGTTCATGTCAATGTTCACATTACTATTCATGTCACTGTTCACATTACTATTCATGTCACTATTGCTACATGTTTCTGATTATTATGAACTCGATTATGCCTATCAATTTTTGATATATGGTTGATAAAAATTGTTGCTGATATGCTCAAGATGTTAATTTGCTTTCATGTGTGCTTTTGTGATATTTCTTGAATCCTATGAATGCAGATTATAAGTATGTTTCTCTTAATGAATGAATGTAATTACACTTGAAGTTTTGTGTTGAAATATCTAAATTTTCTACTATGTTGAGAATATCTTGTTCGTGATAAACTTTTGTGTTTGAGAGCTAACATTGAGAACATTTTATTCTAATATAAAGATTGATGAGTATTTATACTATGCATGTTAATATTTAAGTTTGTCTCTTAATTAGGACTGTTATGTCTTTGTTAATGTCATAATTCCTCCTTTTTATATGATGATAAAAAGGGGGAGAACTTGTAAGTGTCCTAACATTGAGTTATGTTTAAGAAATCAGTCCTTATTTATGCTTGTTTTGTTTATGTATCAACTGTACTTGCTAAACTATGCTGTGAAAAGTTGGTTTTTATGAAATGGTAACTTTCGTGAAATTCCATGATAATTCTATGATGAATGATACTTTTGATGATTAATGTTTATGTTTGATAGATATATGAAAACTGATAAAAATCACAAGTAAACAAGATACTTGATTTAGGGGAAGCTTGACAAATTTGCACATACATAGGGGGACCATTTCATTTCATTCATGTATAATTGATTGTGATAATGTCGTATATTTTTTTTTTGAAACATTGAGTTTTGTCATCATAAAAAGGGGGAGATTGCTGACCCCATAAGGAGAAGACTTGATTTTGATGATAACAAAACTTAAAGTAATAGAACTAATGATTGTTCAAGCATTGCAAATCACAGAAAGAGAATTATCAGGAATGGAAGGCAAGTGCATCAAGAGAGAAGCTTGATAACATAATATGAAAACAAAGTCAAAGAAGAAGAAGTTAAGTTTCCTCTCATATGGCAAATTTAAGAGAATTGAGAGTTAGATATGCTAATGAGATATTTTATGTTCCATGCTGAAAAGTGTTTTAAAACCATTTATGAAGTTAGTTTTAAAACTAGAAAACCAGTTTTGAAGATGCTAAAATTAGCAATTTAATTTTGACTCACGAATTAAAATTAACTAACTAATTTTAGAACTTGCTAACTAGTTTTAAACAACAGTCTAAAATTAATAAACTACTTTCAAAATTAGCAAACTACTTTTACATGATTTCAATTTTAGCTAACTAATTTCAAACTGAGATTTGCTACTTTCATACTACACGATTTTCTAGATAATAACGGCTATATTATTAGATTTTACTAGCCGTTGGTCACCTTTTGAGACTGAGACTTTGAGTCTTTAATCACCTTTATATAAATAAGCTTTTAATTCCTTTTGCAACTAATGAAAGTTCTACATCTTTGAGAACTTTGAGAGTCTTGTTTTAAAGCATTCATTCAACAAACTTGTGCTTCATTTGTTGATCCATCTCTCTCTTCTTCATAGTTCATTTATATGTATATCAGTTCAAAGAGAGTGATTATTCTTCTTTTCAAAATCTATCTCAAGTTGTCTAAGTGAGGGGACATCACTTGGAAGAGGTCTTTAAACACCTTTGTAAGCTTAAAGAATTTTGAGGGGAAATCAAACTTAGAGAGGTTGTTAAGCACCTGTAAAAGCTTAAAGAAGTTTGAGAGGAATTCAAACTTATAAAGGTTCTTAAGCACCTTTGGAAGCTTAAAGAAGTTTATGGGATCATCAAACTTATAAAGGTTGATCAAGCACCTGGGAGCTTGATGGATGTACTCGGTTGTTATTTTGCCTGGAAAAAGAGATCATAGTGGATAAAAGTCTTAAGAGGAAGCTTGAGAAGAGTGGATGTAGGTTGCATTGCCAAACCATGATAAATTTATTGTGTTTGATCTTTCTTGACCTTATCTCTTTTCAATTAAAGTTATTTGGTTTAAGTTATATTGTTAATCTGATGAAATTTGTTAATTATTAAATGTACACTGAAATTTATTGAGCTGTAACACATTTTTAGCAAACCAGAAAACTTTGTCGATTATTCATGAACAGTAACTCTTCCCGCATGCAAATTTTTAGCAAGCTAATTTCAGCATGAACAGTAACTTTATTTACAGGCTAAACTTTAGCAAGCTAATTTTTTATGCAAAATCATATTAACCAAGCAAGTATACCTACAACTAATTAGATAGAACCTTTGAAGTATATAGCCAAAATTTTTCATAAAAGTTTAGAGCAAGAATTTGAAAAATTGATTGAATTGAAAAAGTGATCAATTTACCCCCTCTTTATACTTGGGACAACATATAGTTAAAGTCATTAAATGGTTAAAGGTAATTGATGTTTGTTTGTCGGAAGAATTTTAGAGTTGATCTAAGTTGTTGAAGTCTAGGTAAAAAAGGTTGATTTTAATGAGAATGATTTGCATGTTGATTTTAAAGATGTAAATGAGTTTGTTGAGTTGAGAATGATGTTGAATTGTGAATAGAAATGTTGTTATGAGACTTTTACAGGGTTTAGCATTTTGAAACCTTATGAGAACTTAGTTTTCATATTCTACCAAAATCCAAGTTTGATAGTCGAAGAAAGAGTTCAACCACCGAAGATGGGTTCCTACCAAAGCATAACTAGAAGCCAAAGGATGTCATCAAAGCATCATTCGACTTAGCAAAGTAAAATAGTTCAACTATTTGAAGGTGTTACCAAAGGATGGGACAAAGAGTTTGGTTCAGGCTTCGGCTGCCAAACCAGGATCTTAAAGCCAAGTTTCATCTTTGTACAAGAATCCTCTACCCATTGAACCTTATAGCCAAAACTCTTACACTAGTAATTTTAATTAAGTTGCAAAATGTAATGTGATGTAACATCCTACTTTCTGTAATTCTGAATATTATGTATAATTTTACAAGTATGAATGAAAAGTATGTTTTGTGGATAACAAATGTGAATCCTTGTTTAAGAAGTGTTATCTACCCAGGAGAAAGGAGTAGTGGCTTTATCATTAAACTTATGGGGAACATCTATCCTAAAAGTGAGTGAGGTCGCATATGAAGAGGTAGCATATAAGCTTAACATATATACTTATCTATGGTTACAAAGAGAGAAAAGAGAGAACATTTTATGTTTATAGAGACCTTGTTTAAGTTTTAGAGCATTAGAGAAAGAGGGATTGTGAGACCTTGGTGTTGTTATATTGGAGAACTAAAAGGAAGAAGCTACAGTGGAGAAGGAACTGTAAGTCAACCATAACAAGGAAAGGAAGAAGGGAAAGGAATTATGAAGCAAAGGAAGGAAAGATGAGGATCACATATCCAAGTTAGGTGATATGCAATTTGAAAGAATTATATTAGGTGACTTATACATATAATAGATTATGTTAGGTGCTACCTACATAAAGATAGCGTTTGGTGATATGTGTGTTAAGTGGCTAACATGCATGTTGTATAAACATATGGATTGAGTATGGCATGTATGAATAATCCATGTTAAATACTATAAAGCTTACTAGATAAACCTTACAATATAAAATATGAGTCACATATAGACAATAGGTTCTTTCTTTTATATATTTCTATTAGAATTGATTTAAGGGAAAAAGCATTTGAAAGGATGTCTAAAGATATAGTATGGAGAAAATAGACCAAGTAAAAGCTCACTGGATAAATTGGTTAACATGCATGAGTTGTGTAGGTATGACGAAATAGGTAACAAAAGAATTAGTATAAATGAAGTTAGAATATTGGCATGGCAATGTCTTGGTTTTGGGATGTCATGGGCAGGTTAATAACTAGTCTAGGAAGTCTCGGTTGGGTAGTATGTTAGGATGTAATACAAAATGATTTAGTAACAAAATGATATACATAATGGTTGTTGTTGGGTAAGATAGGGAAATATTAAATGGAATGGAAGGTGTGATATAATTGTTTCGAGAAATGTTTACCATGTGAAAATACAAGTATAAAATATGAACATAAAATATGGTTGAATGTGGCAGCCTTAATTAAGCAGTGAAACATGATTAACACGAATGTACCCAAAACATAAATAAGGGTTATTATTGCAGCCTTAATATAGCAGTGGAACATGATAAATAAGGAAGTGTTATACAGTTTATTGTGTGTAGCCTTA
This sequence comes from Cnidoscolus chayamansa, assembly GCA_948266635.1. NCBI lineage: Eukaryota > Viridiplantae > Streptophyta > Magnoliopsida > Malpighiales > Euphorbiaceae > Cnidoscolus > Cnidoscolus chayamansa. Next base: position 15,484 of record CAOGCB010612941.1, read on the forward strand.
AGTAATAATGGAATATGATAAATAAGGGATCTATCGGGTTGCATATGAATTGTATGATGACTCGGTGAAATAGGACACAATGAACTAGAAATGGAGAAATTGATATTACAAACTAATAATGAAAATATGGCTCTAGTTAATTGAGTTGGGAACCAATAATAGCTTAAAGGTATGATATGTCATAGGGACTACAACTGCCTATTTGCGTTTAAATTGGAAATTTTAGGGTTACAAATTAGGTACCCCAATATGGACTGATCAATGTGCCCCCTACTAACTCAGTAATCCCTTTTAACTATCAGTCGACCCTATTTAATGTGCATGGGCTAAAATGTTAAAAAGATAAGGAGAATTTCAATGGTGATATGAGAAATATATGTATCTTAAATCTAGATAATATTGTTAATTGGTTAAATGAGTATTTAACTTGGTATACATGGATAATTTATGTTTGAGTTGATTTTATTTTATATGTTATTTGTTTCCATATTTATGTATTATCATTTCTATATGTACACCCACTAAGCGAAAAAATTTCAACGTGTTGGTTCTTACTACACGCAGGTTTCGAGTAGCGAGACTAGAGATCCAGTCAATCGAGAAGTCTGCAAATAAATCATTTTATTACAGTTGGTTTGTACTTTTGATTTATGTAGTTTATCTAGTATCTGACATGTACCTAAAGATGTATAGAGCTAAACAGTAGTTTGTCAAATGTATTAAGAATTAACTAGATTGTAAATGAGGTTTTATAATTAATATGTAATAATTATTTTATAGTAGTTAAAAGATAGTTTCTTTGTAGGTGATGGATAAATTGGACATAAGTATAGGAAGTACACACTTTATTTGTGTAGGGGGGTGTTACATGTGATGCTATGTTTATGTGAATCCTATAGGGGATTATGAGATGTGTTTAGAGTATGTAAATAGTTTATGGTTGGTCTTTAATCTGAAGTCCATCACATGTACGATCAAACATCGGGGCTCAAATACGTCCGTGAAAGACTAAGGATAATCTTTGTCTGACAGAACAAGTGAGTAGAAGTTAATGTTATGTGAATGTTGATACAAAACCAAATGAAATTAAATGATTAAAGCATGTTACACGCATCATGATATATAAAGCGAATGCATTAGTATCACGATTAAATGTGCATTGTAATGCTATGATGTTTTATGTCACATCTACCTATGACATGTCTCCCACAAAAAGACTAATGATTTCCCACTTCCTCTACGGAAAATCACCAATCACCCTGTAAGGGATAGAATTGGTTCGTGGCCCTATAAAAATCTATAGAAATTTTTCGCATTTTTTAGCTAATTATTTAAATAATCATCATCCATTCAACAAAAACATTTTGAAATATCCTCATTCATGTCAAACCAAGAACCATAAGATCATAAATCCAAAAAAAAACATTTTACAAAATATTTATCAGAGTTAAAATAATAATAAACGCAGCATAAAAATTTCTTTACTACAATACTGCCTCTTTCCTATAGTGATAGTTACAAAATTACAAAGTATTCAAATTATAATACTTTTGGGATATGTCTAGTTACAACTATATATCTCTGCACTTTTACAAGCAGGCTCACTGTTCACTTTGTTTCCTCTTGCTGTTTTCACCTGCGTTTATATTAGGGATAAACGTTGAGTATAAACCCAGTAAGTTATACTCACGTACATATAGCATGCAACATATCAAATTAAGTCATCCACATCCACCATCTAATAATTTCTTATCAAATATCCTCATAAATCATTACCATAATCAATATAAACATTATCCTTTATCATTTCATATAAATTGCAATGTCACTAATCATGATATGAATGCATTTCATGATATGCATCCACCATTCTTCTTTCCTCCAATAATCATATTTCATCATTTAATGGTGCACCATAACAATTTCTTAATATCATTCACATCTTTCTTTTTATCACGGGTCACTACTACATCTCTAC
>CAOGCB010613006.1:0-10993 GCA_948266635.1 Cnidoscolus chayamansa
TGAAGCATAAATCTGAAGTATTCTCTAAGTTTGTGCATTTTTACCATTTAGTCCATACCCAGTTCCAGAAAAAAATTCAAATCCTTAGGACAGATAATGGGGGGAATTTGTGAACAACTCTATGCAAATTTTTTGTTCTGATAAAGGCCTTATTCACCAAACCACCTATCCTAACACTCCTCAACAAAATGGGGTTGTTGAGCGGAAAAATTGCTCCCTTTTAGAAATCACTAGAGCCCTTATGCTAGAATCCCATGTCCTTGTTTTTTTATGGCCTGAAGCAGTGGCAACTGCCACTTACCTTGCAAACCGACTTCCAACCAAGATCTTTAATTTCTGAATTCCCATTCAAGTCCTAGCCGATCATACACTAATTCCACCAACTCTGTCCCTCTCTCCCTGTATTTTTGGATGCTCTATGTTTGTTCATATCCCCAAGACAAACAGAACTAAATTTGAACTCTGTGCTAAGAAATGTGTATTTGTGGTATATGGAGTTCATCAAAAAGGACACCGCTGTTACAACCCCAAAACCAAACACATACATACCACCATGGACTATGACTTTCTAGAGATAGAGTATTTCTATTTAGACACAACCCAATCTGTGGTTTAGGGGGAGAAAGAACAAAGAAGAGAACCACTAGATTGGTTGATCAGGGGTACATTGTCACCTCAGATTAGTAATCAGATACAAGTCAATGAAGCACAATCTAAATCTGAACAAATCAATGTAGTACAGTCCGAACCAGACAATGACACACCTTCTCAATCTCCATCTACTGATATCCCTAAGGTTAGTAGCTCAGTTTCTGGTATTATTCCTACTATTGCTACTAATCTTGATAATGCAGACCCCGAAACAGTAGAGGATGATCCATCACCATGATATGTGCTTCCACCTAGGAGTACACGAGGAATACCTCTAAAGAGATATGTACCAGAACATGAACCTAGCTCGAGCAGATATCCTATAGCAAATTTAGTCAGAGGAAACTTAACAGAAGATGCTAAGGCATTTGCAGCAGAAATATATGCAGAGGATATTCCCATAACAGTGGAAGAAGTAATGAAGGAACCTAAATGGCATAGAGCAATGCAGACTGAGATGGATGCTCTAATAAAAAATGGTACATGGGAGAAATATACTCTACCTACAGGGAAGAAAACAGTAGGGTGCAAACGGATTTTCACAATCAAGAGAAAGTCAGATGGAGTGATAAAAATATATAAAGCGAGATTGGTGGCTAAAGGTTATACACAGACCTATGGCATTGATTATTCAGAGACTTTTTCTCCAGTGGCCAAGTTGGATACAATAAGAGAACTATTTTCTATTGCAGCAAATCTAGATTGGCCTCTTCATCAGTTTGATGTTAAGAACGCCTTTATTCATGGTGATCTAACAGAAGAAGTTTATATGGATGCTCCACCTAGGTTCTCTCACGAGTTTAAATCACACGAGGCTTGTAGACTAAAGAAAGCATTGTATGGACTGAAACAATCTCCAAGGGCTTGGTTTGGACGATTTACCATAGCAATGAAAAAATACGGGAATCAACAAAGCAATTCTGATCACATATTGTTCCTAAAAAGAAGAGAAGAAATAATTACATGTCTAATCATCTATGTAGATGATATGATTGTCACTGGAGATGATGAGGAAGAAATGTCAAGACTCCAAAACAGCTTGTTTGAAGAGTTTGAAATGAAGGATCTGGGAAATCTGAAGTACTTTCTGGGAATTGAATTTCTGAGATTCAAACAGGGAATTTATATATCTCAGAGAAAGTATGTTCTAGACTTGTTAGTTGAAACATGAATGTTATAATGTAAGCCTGCTTTAACTCCTATGGTAATGAATCATGGATTAAAATTTGAAGAAGGAGCAGAACCAGCAGATAAAATGAGATATCAACAGCTAATCGGGAAATTGATTTATCTGTCTCACACAAGACCCGACGTAGCATACGCAATTGGAGTAATCAGTCAATTTATGCACAATCCATAGAAGGATCATATAGATGCTGCATTACTGGTATAAAGATACCTTAAGGGTTTACCGGGAATAGGGATTTTATTCAAAAGAAATGGGCACCTTAGAATAAAAGGGTATACCGATGCAGATTGGGCTGATAATCCAATTGATCGAAGATGTACATCGGGATACTTTACAATGGTTGGAGGTAACTTAGTAATATGGAAAAGCAAGAAACAGAAAGTTGTATCTCTATCTAGTGTAGAGGCAGAATTTCAGAAAATAGCTCGTGGACAAACAAAACTTTTATGGCTTAGAAAGCTACTCACTGAGTTGGGATTTCCACTAAAGGAATCATTTTTGTTGATGTGTGACAATAAAGTTGCAGTCAGTATATCAGAAAACCTAGTTCAACATGACTGAACGAAACATGTAGAAGTTGACAGACACTTTATTAAAGAGAAGCTTGACGGAGGACTCATTTTACTTCCATTTGTTCGATCAAATGATCAGTTAGCTGATATTCTCACAAAAATAGTAACTAAGAAAATATTTTATGATGCCTTAAGCAAGTTAGGTGTCGGAGATTTAACGACTCAACTTAAGGGGAAGTGTTAGAAATAAGATAATAAATAAACAGAATTAAAGACAATATATTATGTATTTTAAGAAAAAAGATCACTGCTGTAACATAGCAGAATCATTCTCTTGTATATATAAATCATCCTTGTAACATAAAAAGTTAAGTTTGAATAAAAGAATAAATTCATTATTCACAAATTAACACTGTCAAAGGGAAGAAATGTAGACAGCGACTCTGCCATCTTTTCGTTCTTCATTTCAAGCATCCAGACATACATCAGAGTTGCATGTACTTTTGTTAGATAGGGATCAATTTTTTTTTTTTTACTAAAAGATTGATAATCCCCAACCTTAAGGGACCCTCTCACCCTGGCCCGACAGTGTAAGAGGGAGAGGTAAATCACGGTACAAAGCAGCCTCTTAGATGGGAGGCCCAAGGGCCCGGTGCGCACAAGGAGCCTACTCAGAGGGTGAAACTCCCACACTGCCGCTGCCGGGACTCAAACCTTGGCTCTTTGGTACCAACTCTATCATCCGAGTACCAACCGTGCTACGTCCGTGCGAGCAGATAGGGATCAATTTTATTACTATATAAAGATTCTTTCTTCGGTGAAAATCAGACAATAAATCTTTATATCCCTTGCTCCCATTAACTTGGATAAGTTATGCTTATTTTTTTTAAAAAAATAGTTTTCTTGTAAACTTTCCATTTCTAATCAATGTGATTAAAATGAGAAATTTATTCTAAGCATTTTTTAATCATATAGATTATTTTTTATTCCTATTAATGAAAATTGGGTTATTCATTTAAATAATATTAAGAAAATTTCTTACATAAATAGATATTTTGAAAAGTAAATTTTAAATTAATAATAAATTTTTAATTTTTCAAAGTTTTTGAATAGTTTTTTTTAATGTTATTTAAATAATAAATTTCTGAAAATTAATTAAATAAAATTTTCATTAATTTATTTTTTTAATGAGATTTAACCAGTTATTTTAATTCACAGTGGAAGTCTCCGGTCGATCCAATAATCCAGTAGAAAATGCTGAGAACAAAGGAGCTACGTGCGCCTCTCTCGGCGCTTCTTCGTCGCAGGGCCTTTTCATCGACGGCACGCCGCTTTCTACTCCCTGCTTCTGGTTCCACTTCACAAGTCTACTCTTCGAACGTCGGAAAATCGAGCTTCTTCCTTAGCTCCCCTGAAAACCACTTCCTTCAGAATTCTCTCAATTTTTTTTCCGGGAAAAATTTCTGCTCCCCATCTTCGGCCAAAACTAATACTAGTTGCTGGAACTGCAATGCTCAGCCTCAACGGTCGCCGTTTCTGGTTTGCGAGTCGTGTCGAACTATCCAGCCTGTTGATCAGTCTATCGATTACTTCCAGATTTTTGGACTGTAAAGATATTTCTTAATTTATATTTTTCCTCATCAATATTAAACATTTGAGCTAGAGGTAAAAATATCTCTTTCTTTTTTAAATTAAACAGGGAGAAGAATTATGAAATAGGGGATGAGAATCTGGAGGGGAAGTACAAAGGCTGGCAGAAAAAATTGCATCCTGATTTAGTTCATTCCAAATCTCAGGTTCAATTGATCTTAAACTATCTTCGACAAACAAATACCTTTGTTATTTATTTTTGGACCCTAATTCTTTTTATATTTGTTTCTTATTTATTTTGCTTTAGAAAGAGAGAGATTTTGCGGCGGAACAGTCTGCTCGGGTGATCGATGCGTACAGAACGCTTAGCAATCCGCGGTTAAGGGCAATATATATTGTTAAGTTTCTTCTTCCTAAACTTATGTGTGCCTGTTGGGTGTTATTTGCATTGCACGTTAGTAGGATAATTTTTTATTCAAATGTTGTATTTCTACACTGAACTTATTGGGCTTAGAGGTTTTTCTTTCATTGCATTGCATTTCTGGGTTTTTGAACAAATCCATGCTAGCTAATCTTGCAGTAATTGGAAGTCCACACTGAAATTACTAGCTACTGTTGCATTTGCTTTATTGAATATCACAGCACATGATGACGACCTTCCAACATATACGTGTTTGTGTTTAAAATAGTGAATGATGGGAGAAGGCGTCAGGCCTACTAGTCCTTTGTAGTTTTGACATTTGACATGGGTCGGCATTAGTTCACTTTGTTTCATTACACTGTTGTTGTTCGGATATCTTGGTGAACTTTATTGATTATGCAATTCAGTGATGGCTACTTCTCTATCCCTTTTCCTCTCAAGTGCCTCCTGCTGTTGATGGTCATTTTTTATGATCTTGTGTCTTTTATCAGTTACAACTTGAAGGAGTAAATGTGAATGAAGAAGAAACAATTTCAGAACCACAATTGTTAGCTGAGGTAAGTTACAGGAGTTCAATTTGGCCGACATCCAACTAAAATATATGCATAAAAATTTTAATTTAATCTAAAGTCAGAGCTTTATTCAACCTTTTTTTCCCTCTTGAATCATGAGACTATGAGATCTATGGTTGTATTTAAGTCTTTTGTTCTAGTTCTTTTATTCTTTTGTAAATACTGATATTACTGAACAAACATTGGTGGATTTTGGAATCAAATAGGACTAGCTAAAAGTATGTTAAACCTATAAACGGCCGATGTATATTTATGTGGTATTGTGTAAATGGAGATTGTGCTTGTGGTGGAGTAGTGACGTCTTGACCTTGGAGGTCAAAATAGTATCATCATGATTTTCCTACTCAGGATTTGCTCTCTTCAGGAAGTTATTATTATTGCTATTGTAAGCTTTAGCTGCATGCTTTTTGTCTCTTCCCATGAAAGGAATTTATATCTTTATTTTCTTTAATTTCTGAATCTGCAGGTTATGGAAATCAGGGAAGCAGTTGAAGAGGCACCTGACTCTACTGCTTTAACTGAGATTCAATCTCAGGTATGACTCGTGGATCATATGCTGTCAGAATGGAATTCTGGGAATAAAAGGACATATATATAGGGGGAGGGTTTCTATTGGATTATTTCCTGTATATGTTTCATATGCTATGGCTGACTACTGAATTTTTTGGGTAAGTTCCTGGAGGAGAACCTATACCCTGGTAAAACTTTTTAGGAGTTATCTTTTGGCTTTTCTCTTTATATACATGTATATATAGAATTGTTTAAAATCTGGTCGAGGTAATAGGTAGTGATTACTATTTAAAGGTTTTAAATAAGACAGGTAAAAGTATCCCAGGAACCAATTTCTTTGCAAATTTGCCATGATTATTGTAGTTACCAAGTGGCAATAATAACTTGTTATTTTTTCTTGTTTATTGATAGTTCTTGGTTTTTGTTTATGCAGATGAGAGAAAAATTGCAACATTGGTCTGATTCCTTTGCAAATGCTTTTCAAAGCCAGAAATTTGAAGAAGCTATAACTTGTATTCGGAGAATGACTTACTATGATCGTGTAAATGAAGAAATTTTGAAGAGGCTTTAGGAAGTTACTCTCTCCTTTACAAGGAAGAATTCTTCTTCCTTCAAAGTTCAAATAAGGTTGCCAATATGCGTAATTAAAATGTGTTGTTGGTCATGGATAAGTTTTGGGGAATGAAATCAAATTTTGTGATAGCAGCATTGCATGATATTGCCATATGAACTATGGATTGTATTTTTTTATATCTAAATTAAATTAACACCTACTCTAATTTCAATGAATAAATTGAAATTGAGATGGTCCCATGTCTGCAAATTCTAGATGAGGAATTGTAAACATGAGCTCTACATGAACCATTGATAAGAAAAATAGAAAGTGATATTTCTATGCCGTTGCTTAACTATTAGAAAATTGGTTGAATAAACTTGCTTGTTATGACTGCAATTTTTCCAGGTTTCTGAACATTTCTCAATTTCTGAAACTATATCAGTTACAATCATTCTAAAGGAATCATACAATGAAAATTGAGATGCACTGTCTATAAGCATATTTTGCAGGATGAATTAGAGTTTGGATTTTGACTATCATGAAAATGAAAAAGAAGAAAAGGCGAAAATGTGTTTTTCCCTTTCCCCTCAACACTGAACTGCTTACAGGCCAAGTTCTTTACTTGATTGATTTCAGGATCTTGATGGTCTCAAGCTAATTTTGGCAGCTAGACAAATCATTCAAGAGCATTCACATGCAATCAACTTATAGGTATTTATACTTAATTCTTGGGATGAAAAGTTTGTATTTTTGTTGGATATTTATAAATAAGCTCACTTTGAGCTTGTTTGTTTCCTGTGGGGAAATCACTAATAACAGCTGCAGAAAATATTTCATGCTTCTGTAAGCATGACTGGAATTTGTAGCAGTAATTGGACCTGTAGACAGTAATGAGCATTGAGCATGTGTATGCACTTGACTCTGGAGTACAATGTGCTAGTGAAATAATTTTACGTCGATCAAATTTGTTGCTTGTATTTAATCCTATAAGAAGTTCATGTTTAATTCCCCATGTCGGCATTTTAAAATATGCTTGTATATTTTTAGGAATTATATATTGCGTGTCCAGTGTCACCAAATTGATATTACTCGTGCTAGCAAGAAATTTGTGTTTTTCAATGCCTGCTTGTTCCCTAATATCTTTTTCAGGCAGAAATTGTAACTTCAGGACTGCTGGCTGCAGTATTAAGCTTGAAATATTTGGAGAAATCTAGAGATGCTCTTCATCATATTTGGTTTGTTTCTTCTTCCAAACCCAACTCTCAGAACTCCCAAAAGAATGAGAGAATCCTCTTTCTGTTGGTGTGTTGGATCTTGACTGGTTAATGGCGTGCACTCATTGCAAGAATTTTCATCTCCAAGTTTGTACGTTCATTAAATTATATTGGTTGATAAAACGTAGAATAAACAATGCAAATCATTTTTACCTAGTTTGGTTTGATTCGGTAGTTAAAGGCAGATTGCTCATGTGTTCCCTAATGGCGAAGTAAATTTACTCTTCACAAGTTTTTCTCATATGCATAACATCAAATTGCTTGCCCATCATGGGATAGTCTATTTGGTAAAATATGAGTGAAGTTTTGAGTTCGAGTAGCTTCCCAACCTTGATTCTTCCAAGTTTAACAAGTTGAAGAAGGGAGCTGGAAAGTGAATTCTTATATATTGAAATTAAAGGATTTTATAATAATTTAATTTAATTAATTCTTTTGTCAATATTAGAAATTAAAATATTCAGTTTTTTAGTTTAAAAAAATATTTTAAAATAAAAGTTATATAAAAATCATTTAATTTTTTTTGTGTTTTATAAAATGAATTTTAACATTGAGATGCTTCCATAAATTTGATTATAATTCTAAATATGGACATTTATAAATTAATTAGGTGAATACAGCAATTTTATTGACATTTATAAATTAATTAGGTGAATACAGCAATTTCCTTAGTTATGTATAAACGGTGCTCAGAAAACTAAAAGAAAAAAAAAAGTAAAAATATTAAATAAAATTAGAACAAAGAGCATAAATGGGTATTATTATTATTATTATTATTATTATTATTAAAAATAATATATTATGAATTACAAACTTTTTTAGAAAACAAAATGGGCTTATTTAGCGATTGACGAAATTTGAGGGGTTTCTTTTCCCGGAGAAGAAGCAGAGCCCAAACAAAAAAGCAGATTGTGGTTGTGTATTCTGGATTTTGCGAGAAGCGGAGTGGTAATACAAACAAGATATGGGGTGGGTTTGGAGAGACGACGAGCAAGACGAGCTCAATTCATCTTCACCTGCTGCTGCGACTAACGAATATTCGAGAACTCCTGATTCATCCTCTGGGAAGGTATGCTCCACAAGGAAGGTGGTGAAGTCGCAGTGCAAGACAGAGGAGGTCGAGCCTGGAAAGTTTGTTAGGAAGTGTGAGAAGACTGAGGAGATTCTCAGAGAGTGCCTTGGAGAGTAAGATGTCTCTCCTTTTCTCTGGATTATTGGTGTTCTGTTGGAATTTTCTTTTTTTCTTTTAGCTCCGTCTGTTGATTTCTGAAATAGGGAACATGATTGGGGCTGGGGTATCAGAAATAGCCAAATAGGTATTTGGAGTAATATCTGTGAGAAGGAAGTACCGATTTTTAGCTTTTTGTGGTTATTTGTTCTTCATTTCGGAGGATTCTTTTTTGAGCTATCTTAATGATTCTGTTAAATATACATGGGGCATTTAGACGTATCTCGGTATAGGGAGGGAATTGGCTTTATATCTGTTAACACAATGAAGATAAGACATTGTCTTCTGGAGCTAGCATGATAGTTCTGTTAAATTTGCAATATTGAATGGCTTCGGACATTTTGAGAAACGACACCCCTGTTGATAGAATAAATAATCACCCAAAGTGAGGTATTGATCAAAATGGAGAGGCATCTTGGTTTGGAAGAATGACATGGTTTATCCAAGTGTCAATAGAAGTGTTTTTGGTAGGAATGTTTGAGAGGTTGGAACTGTTTGCAATTACATGGTTTACAAACTGTTAGAACTATACTTAATATCAGGGCTAAGTGCTAACTATGGTCTTATGATAAATTTTATGAGAATCATTCAGTATCTGGTTGTTTAAATCTATCTGCTATACTCAGCGTTAACTGCATTGAGGAACACCAGAGCTGTATTGCATAATTCAAGTGGTTAGATAGCCATTACAAGGCACATCTCTCTGCAGAGAGAGAGAGGGGAAGGGAGGGATATGCGTATATGCTTATAGGCGTTTGTTTATTTGGACTTTTAGTTTTCTGTTTTCCTTTTATGTTATGAGGTTTATTCAGTGTGTGTGCTCCCCCTTCTTGTGGGTATATACTTTACCATTTAGCCATGTCCATCATTTTTGTCAGTTACAAGCTTGTTAAAGATAGTCTTGTATCCTCTTTTCTCCTTTTGTTTCTTCTTTCTTGCTCCTCCGTTTAGTGCATGCATGACTGCTTCCCATGTACTCTGTTTTAGCTTTAATATCTTCATTTAGCTCAGGTGCAATGTGAAACTCTTGTTTCATATGAGGTCAAACTAAAGACTGTTTGACAGGCAATATTCTTGTTTGTGTCTGTCTCTCACTTTCAAAGAGAACTAGAGAGGTAGGTGGAAGATCAAAAAAATTAGTTTTTGAAGATGCACGCTTTTTCCCTCTCTCTCTCTCTCTCTTTATTATATATATATATAGATATTTTTGCTGATTCTGCCTGCATGAATGAGAGGTTGTTTATTTGGCTGGTTGAAAGTGCAAGGATCATCTTAAAGTTTTACCTAGAACCATGTCATGTAATTGAAATTATAGTGAGCAAAAAAATTTCAGATTTTGATAGTAATACAGGCAAAATGATTTTGGACTAGGTGTGAACAAATGTGGTTTGCTGATTGAATATGGAACTAATAATTATGATTGACGAAAATGATACAAGGCTTCAAGTGGTTGGGGTTTCTCTGTTGAATTAATTTGAAGCTACTGATTGTCACTGGACGACGTTCTTTTATCTTTTTTTAAGCGGTTAATTACAGCTCTTCCCAAAAGCTGTTATACCTGCCCTTTATTTCTTGTCTTTGGTTATAGTTTGAAGTGTGTTCTTGCAGCAAGAATTGATGTATCTTCGAGTCATCATGTTTTGTCAGCCTTCTTCATACATATGCATATGAGTAGCAACTAGCAAGTTATCTTTATTAAGGCCCTTAATTGACAGCTTAAATGTTTTTGTTTTACCCTTTGTTCTGTGTTTTCACAAATTTTAAGTTTTCTCAAGTTACCAAGTTGCAAGAGCTCTCTCTCTTTCTCACTTGATTTGATTTTTTATTTATTGTTTGCTTCAATTAGGCCAGTCGAGGTGCTGAAGTCCAACAAGGAGTACACTGAAGATGATGTGACAGATGTGGTGGTTAAAGGGTCTTCCTCGGCAGGCCAATTTGATAAGTCGCCGTTTAGCTTCCCAGGTCTTCGAAGTGATATTGAAGGCATTGAGCATCACTTCATCGGTGGCATCAACCAATTTTTTGAAGCAGCTGAACAGATGAGGAGTAGCTTTTTCGATGTTTTCGAGGACTTGCAGAGGGAGAAGCCATCATCTTCACCATCTATGAGGTTACCAATGGAAGACTATCCTCAAAAAGGAGAAGCCTCTCCTACACAAAGGGAGCCTGATGCTGGTAATGTTGATCTTTCTGGTTTGGCCAGAGACGTCTGAATTAGTAGCAGACTTTTTGTTGTTTTATCTTTTTTATATGACTAGTGAAATACAGACTGCGAAGCTAAAGTTTATGACTATGTGCTGGAATCTAAAGTCGTTTCTTGAATGTGTAACCACAAATTTGATGAGATTTAAGGATGATCAGAGTTGGGTTAATTTTAACTGAATAATAAACATTGATCAACTATATATTGATTTGTGTTGATATTCTATTTAATGATATTATTGTGTTGATCATTCTATTTGATGATATTTTTACAATATTGGTATGATCATT
>CAOGCB010613228.1:0-10565 GCA_948266635.1 Cnidoscolus chayamansa
TCAGGATGCTAACTGATATTTTGTTTCTTATTCTGATTACTGCCATTTGTTTTGTTGTTCACAAACTGTAATTGTCCATATGAATTTCTACTTGTATTTGATTTCAACACCATCCATCTTTTTTAAAGCCAACTCAGAAAACAGGCCTAAGCCTGGCTGATGATTGTTCCCATTTTGTGAATTCAAGGAAAGCTTGTATTGTGATTGCTTAGAATTTTCTTCCCTCTACAGATCAATCTAATGTGCTGGTATTGTATTTTCAATCTTTTTTTTTTCTGCCTTTTGAACTACAAATGTTATTGCATTACAAGTCCATCAGGGGAAGGCACATGAAACTAGAGGCCATATAAGACTTTAAACAAGCATAAGAACAAATCTGCTGAGCCCAAATAACCCAATGCCAACAACTTTCTGGGAAGCTTGAAAGAAGTGTTCAAAGTCATGCAAGATTGAATATCCCAAGAACAAGCTCTGTAAAGCCTCCATGGATGGATGCTCCTTATACATGGCTTCAGAAGAGAAGAAGACAGAAGATCTACCTTCTCAATCTCTTATAGCCAACATGTCCTAATTGGAGACTTCCCAGGGGACCTTCCTAAACCCATACTATCAACAACCAGGAGCTCCTGTAAACTAATCAATCAAATCCAGATTATCAAAATAAAACCCCTCAAAGAGGGCTGATAATTTTTGCTGACAGATTATAAATGTGATCTATTTAATTAATCGTGTTAAAATGTTTAATTTTAATTCAGATATATTTATTAAATATATTACATGGATTAATTTATGTAATCCGTTTAAATAATTAATTTATTATTATATCATATAACACGACACTACATGTTTAATATATTTAAATAAATAGTTATTTTAATTTTATAATACAATCGATTTAACATGTTAAAATAAATTAAATTATATTATTTAAATATATTATTAATATCTATATAATTATTATTTAAATTTAAATATTTATAAATTTATTAAATTTAAATATATATTTATATAAAATAAAATTAAATGAAATGATTTTATATTTTATAAATATATGTTTAAAGTTAAAATATTAATATTTAAATAAAATTTAATTATGTAATAAATTTAATTTAAATAAATAGATCATAATATTTATAATATCTTTAAATGAATAAATAAAATATATGTTAATTATTAATTTATTAAATAAACGGATAATTGCGGGTCTAATTGGATTAACTAAGTTAACCCATTTAAAATTATATTTTTATCATGTCATAATTGAATTAATTCATTTATAATTTAAATTCATTTAATATAAATTCAAATATGATTAATTACGCGTGATGTAAACGAATCATATAAAAAAATTGACAGTTGTAAATAAATCCATGTTCTTAGAAAAAGATGACCAAAACTATGTACACATGGTGGGGTAGGAACCATGGACCTGAAACCACGATGGTATTATTACATTTCATTTCTTACAGAGAAAAATATTTTTAAATCAATAATTTATTTTTAATATTTATTTATAATATAAATAAAAATATTAATAAATTTACATGTAACAATATTAATAAAATTTTTAAATTTCAGAAAAAAAATCCTTTTTGATAAGAAAAAATTTACTTTTTTATAAATAACTTAAATACTTTTTATATTTATCAAATTTTTAAGTGTTTAAAACGTTAAATATATATAAAAATATATTTTATTAAACTGTATTTTATAAATAAACAAAGTTGTACTATTTAAATTTTAGTTGACTTAAGAGAAAGCACTCAAGTGTTAGCGAGTTATTATTTGTCATTATTAAAGAAGTATATTGGACTTTGATCATTATTTAATTTAATCTTGTAGTTTTGTTATTACTTGTGTCTCATATCGAAAGTCTCGCTCCTACAAAACCTCCGATTCTTCGCCACCAAAATAATACTAGTCTATGTTGCCTAAAGGGAGGAGAGCCTACAAGCCCAACACAGCCACTAGGAGATACTAGGTAAAATTTTAGAAGAGTTGTGAAGTAAGGTTTCATTGGCCTAGTCCTTTAGCTCAAACAAGGTCTGATTGGGAGGTTTCTTGTCGAATCAACGCCTTACAGCCAACTCATGCGCTAGCAGCATTGCACGTCCCAACCCGCAGCAACAAGGGAACGCGCAAGCCAATTCTCGCAAATCAACGCTCACCTTAAGATAGCATGCTAGTGCATGCCAATCCTCGTAGAAAATTCGCCAAAGCGCGTCCAATCTCGCCAGAATGCTCTAGAGAGAGCCTGAAGCTTTCAGAAATTGGGCAGGCAGTGCCTAAATGAGGTTACATTGGGCCAATCCACCATAGTATTCCAAAATCTTCCAAGAGACTGCAGGACTTAGGATTTTCTAGAAAAACAATTCTCAGCCGCACATTTGGGATCCAGAAAGTTCCCGGCCAGCTTATAAATAGGGGAATTCTCACTCATTTGGACGCTTTTTTAACACTTGTGTATATCCATTTTCTCTTGTAAAAAGCCTTGTACAATTTCTATACAAATACTTAGCCAAGTTATTTAAGTCTTGTGCTTTCTACTTCCATTTTCTTCCATTTCTACCTCACTTTTTAAAGCATCCTTAAACAACCATTTGGGTGGGACAAGGCTGACTAGCATGCTTAAGCTATGCGTTTTGTTAGTGCTGCACAAGAAAATACTTAGGGAATTTAGTGAATTTGTGACGAGTGGTATCAAATTCTTCTTTCCTAACATTCAATTGAGGTTCAGAATGGACATTTTCAATGGTTCGAAGTAGTGAGATGGAGCAAACCACCACCTCAAATCCCCCTAGGGAGGTTAAGGTCGTTGGGAGAAGTCAAGGGATATACTGACTGTGTTGGAGGACAGACCGGCCAAATTGGAGACCTTAGGGACAAGAGTGACGACATATACCTTTGCATTTCAAAGCTAGAGTCTAAAAGGGATGACAAAGAGCTCATGGAGAAAATGCACGGAGCTCTCAACACAATAGTAGAATTGCTCTCTAAAAAGGACCAAGAACTGGAGGTAATGTTGTTGGACTACTAGCAGAAGATGGACAGGTTGGAGGATGCGTTGGCCTTATGCAAAATTGCATTAGTCAGTGGAGTAGGCACCAATACAATTGCTCCTAATGCTAGGATTGATGCCCCAAAACTAAAAGCCTGCAGTGGAGTAAGGAAAGCAAGGGAGATTAATAATTTCCTATGGAATAGAGAAAGGTACTTCAAAGCTGTAGGGATCATCGACGATGCTGCCAAGGTACGTAATGTTCCCCTCTATTTAAATGATATTACTATCTCGTAGAGAAGAAGATGTGAAAACATCAAGTGGGGTACTTGCACCATCAATATGTGGGAAGACTTTACCAAAGAGATGAGAAAGCAATTTTATACTGAGAATGCCGAATATGAAGTACGAGTCAAACTTAGGCATCTCCAACATAAAGAAAGGAGCATTTGAGAATACGTAAAAGAGTTCTCCAAGTTACTACTGGATATCTCGAACATAGGGGAGAAGGACACCTTATTCTACTTCCTTGATGGCCTTTCCACATGGGCCAAAATGGAGTTGCAATGAAAAGGTGTGCAGAACATTGCTTTAACAATGCCAACAACTGAATCCTTGATAGAGTTTAATGGAAAGTAGAGCTGGCAATTTTTGACACGACCCGTTTACACGACACGACACGTAGTTAAACGGGTTTGGATTTATATTAAATGGGTTTGGGTCATAAACAGGTCAATCCGTTTATGACACGATAAAAATGCAGGTCTAAACGGGTTGACCTGCTTAACCCGATTAGACACGCAATAACACGTTATTTAAATAGGTTAATAATTAACTTATCTTATATTAATTTATTTAAATATATTATAAATATTATGATCTATTTATTTAAATTAAATTTGTTAGATAATTAATTTTATTTAAAATAGTAATATGTTAATTTTAAATATCCATTTGTAAAATATAAAATCTTCTCATCCATTCTTTTCATATAAATATATGTAAATTTAGTTGATTTATAAATATTTATATTTAAATAATAGTTATATAGATATTAATAGTATAGTTAAATAAGATTATTTAATTTTAATTTATTTTACTATTAAATATATTGTATTATGAGACTAAAATGACTATTTATTTAAATTAATTAAATATTTAGTGAAATTTTATATGATATAATATTAATTTAATTATTTAAATGGGTTACACAGGTCAACCCGTTTAACACGTTCAATAAATGTGTCCGAGTTAGGGTTGAGCATCTTGATACGATTAATTAAATGGATAGGTTTCGGGTTAACCATTTTAATATTATAGGTGTACATTGACACGACACGTTTATGACCCGCCAACATGAATTGCCAGCTCTAATGGAAAAGACCCTAACAAGAACAAAGGCAAGAAGCACGAAAAGGCATCAAATTTGGAGGTAATAAGTCCAAAACTTTGAAGGAGAACAAGTGCTACAAGCAATCCAAGGATAAAGTCAAGGAGAAAGAAAGAGGCTCCAAATTTCAAGATTACTTGTTTCTTTTGCAGTGGGCTTCATTGGGCTTTTGACTGGCTAAGTAGGGGAAATTGGCTAGCTTAGTCTCGTAAAATGGAACACAACCAACAAGAGAAGCAGATTACTTTGTTGAAGTTGCTAAATGACATCTAAGCCAAGGTGAAAAGGCAACACCAAGGCAAAATGTTAATGGTGGTAGAAGTACAGGGACAACCAGTGAGCATTGGTGGACATTAGCGTAGACGTAGTCTACATAGCCAAGACATTGGTGGATGAACTCATGTTGCCCATATGTGAAGGAGGTTGGGTTTGTCAAAGGAGTCAATGCCAATAGCTTGCCAATCGGCGGAGTTGCACACGGGACAACTATTTGGCTTGGGTAATGGCAAGGTATGGTTGATATTACCATTGATATTTGATGATGAAATATTTTATTTAGACATCGATTTCTTGACCAAGATACAAGCATTATTGGCTACTTATGCCAACTCCATATGTATAATGCAAAATGGCCAACCATGCCTGGTACTGATTTAAAGGGAGAGTAGAGGCAATAACATTATCTTTGCCATGCAATTGACTAAGGGGGTCAAGAGAAAGGATACAATTTTTGTTACTGCCCTTAAGGAAGGTGATGAGCGAAATAACGGGGGAGATTGCATCCTTAAATCTATAGAGAATGTCCTTGAGGAGCTCAAAGATGTGATGCTAGTCAAACTTCCCAAAATGCTCCCTCCTAAGCGAGAAGTTGATCATATCATCAAGCTAAAACCAAGACCAAACCCACAAGCATTTTCCCCTTACCGAATGTCGCCTCTAGAATTGGCGAAATTGAGGAGATAATTGCAAGATTGTTAGATGCTAGATATATTCACCCCTCCAAGGCACTCTCTGGAGCACCAATGTTATTTCAAAAGAAGTATGATGGAAGTCTTCAATTATGCATTGATTACAGAGCTTTGAACAAAATCACCATCAAGAACAAGCATTATATCCTACTCATTGCTGACTTGTTCGATCAATTAGGCAAAGTAAGAGAAACCAAGCTAGATTTACAATCCAACTACTACCAAGTCTACATAGCCGAAGGAGATTAAGGCAAGACAACGTGTGTAACAATATGTGGTGCTTTTGAATTCTTAGTCATGCCTTTCAGTCTCACCAATGCACTGATAACGTTTTGCACTCTCATGAACAAGGTACTTGCTCCATTCCTTGACATATTTGTTATTGCGTATCTAGATGATATTGTCATATACAACAACTTGGAGGAGCACTTGGGACACTTGCAGCAAGTGCTACAAACTTTAAAGGAGAACTAACTTTATGTTAAGAGGGAGAAATGTTCTTTTGCCCAAAGAGAGATGGCTTTCTTGTGGCACATCATTGGAGATGGGAAGCTACGAATGGAGCTTTTGAAGGGGCAAGCAATCCAAGAATGGGAACCACTCATTAAAATGACAGAGTTGCGATATTTTCTTAGGTTGTGCAACTACCATCAAAGTTTTATCAAGGGAAGTACTTCACTCACTAATTTATTGAAGAAAGAGCAAACATAAGACTGATCTAACAAGCGTCAAAGGGCCTTTGATGAGTTGAAAGAGGCAATCATAGGGGAGACAGTGTTGGCATTGCCTAACTATAAGAAGGCCTTTAAGGTCCACACCAACACCTCTGACTTTGCCATTGGCATGATGCTAATACAATGACTCCCATTGCTTTCAAAAGCAGAAAGTTGAATGCAAACGAGCGGAGGTACACAGTGCAAGAGAAAGAAATGAAGTCGTGCATTTCCTTCACATTTGGCATACTAGCTCAGCAATAGAATTACAATGAAAACTGATGATGTGGCAACGAGTTATTTTCATTCATAACAAAAGCTCTCTCTAAAGCGAGTTCGCTAGTAAGATTTTCTTACTGAGTTTGATTATTATGGAATACAAGCATGACAAAGCAAATCTAGTTGTTGATGCCTTAAGTTGTAAAGGAGAACTAAAGTCTGTCCATAAGTCCTCTTCAGGAAAGGATCAAGAAGGGTTGCGACAAGATCTATAGCTAAGGCCTAGGTTGCACTGGTCTAGGAGGGCAAATTAATCTCGCAGGTTCTGGATGGAAGATGAGCTGCTATATACCAAAAGTGAAAAGCTATGTGTGCCAAGCAACCTTCGAAAAGAGTTACTCAAAGAGTGCCATGACAGCAAATTGGTGAGCCACCCAAGTATGCAACACACTCTTACTCTCTTGTTAAAGAACTATTTTTGGCCACGAATGATGGAAAATGTGGAGGCATATGTCGAAACATGTCTCTTCTGTTGGCGAGATAAGATTGAGAATCAGTTGCCCACGGGGTTGTAAGAGTCGCTGCCCACGCTTAAGAAACCATGGGAAAATGTTTCAATGGACTTCATTGTAGGGCTAACACTTTCAAAAGGGTGTGGCTGGATATTAGTTGTGGTGGATCGATTCTCAAAGTATGAGACATTTATTCTAGTCCTGAAATATTACACTACATAATAAACCACCCAACTTTTCCTCAAGCATGTAGTAAAGCTTTAAGGGTTACCAAAAACAATTGTAAGTGATAGAGCCAAGTTCATATGCATATTTTGGATAGGATTGTTCAGGCACATAGGGACTCAACTCAACTCAACTTTTCCACAGCCATGCACCCCATATAAATGGCTAAATCGAGATGGTGAATGCATTGGTGGAGTTGTATGCTAACCAACAAAACTGGGAAAAGTTGCTTGATATTGCTCAATTCTCATACAATATACTAAAGAGTGAATCAATGGGACAAAGCCCATTTGAGATCCTCATAGGCCAGTAGCCCAATACGCCTACTAGTAATGCCGCTGGATATAAAGGTAGCATCTCAACAGCTTATAAATTTGCCAAAGGATGGGAGGAACAGTAGGAGTCTGTTCGTGCTTGCTTACCAAAGGCTGCCAAGTATATAAAGAAATAGGCTGATAAAAAAAGGTGTCTAAGGGAGTTTTAGGAGGGGCACTTGGTGCTTGTCAAAATTTATGTGCATCGCAAAGAGTCAAGGGGCCAACACAGTAGGATTATTGAGCAATATAGTCGTATCCAATCATCAAAAGGAATAGTAAGCAAGTATACAATGTTGATTTGCCGCTGAATTTCAAGATTCACAATATCTTCCACGTGAGTTTATTGAAGCCATTTTTAAAAGACAAAGAAAATCCCACAAGAGCCCCTAGAGGAGTACAAGTTCAATATGATAGGAAAGTTAAGGCAATAATTTATGACCGAATGGTTCACAATGACCGTCGAGCACCTATAAGGGAGCTGCTTGTAAAACGGAAGGGATTGCTCGACAGTGAAGCTAGTTCGAACTATTAGATAAAATGTAGCAGTTTAAGGAACCATTTGATATCCCATATAGACTTGACTCTATTGGGCTCAATCAATAATATATTGAAACTTGCGTGAGCAATTCTACCACATTTCATAATTGATGTTGTTGCCCCGATGTTGTTGGAACAAGTGTTATCATTCCTACATATCCGATATTTGCATGTAGTGCATGATATAAGAATGTATTTCCTATTCCTCCAAGTTCGTCCATAAAGAAAAGTCCACTTGTGTTTGAATGAATCTTTTGCAATATGACTCTATATGCATTGAGTTTATTAGTATTCGACTTATGAATAACATTAATGTCTTTTTATGATATTTCTATTGCCATCTCTTCTATAATATATTATATTATTTTAATGATAATTATTTATTAAAAAATTAAAAAATTTGTATTAATTAATAAAAGTTTAATTAAAAAATTATTAAAAAGAAAGAGTAAAAAAGGGTATTTTGGAAATACCAATGTTAATTTGCTCCCATCTCACTTTTATATATAATATAAAAGCAAATTGAATCCAAAGTAAAGAGGCATAAAATAAAATAAAGGAAAGTTGAAAGTAAGAAGTGGGTTCTTGGAGTTGAAGTTTAGAGAGGATGATGAAGTTTTGTATGAAATTAAAAGCAATAAACAAAAAGGGAAGCTAATTAAGAGTCAATCATGTCATTAAGTTTGCGTATATGGGCTGTCCATTTGATGTTGTTTGTCCCCTTTTAATTTTATATATATAACCCACTTTTTTTTATTTATTTTTTGAAATTAATTACAATTATCATATATATATATATATATATAGCTTTGCAAACAATCCTCATTATTAACCTATCCATTCTCATCTTATCCTCTTCATCTACTTTCCTTTTTTATTACCCAACAAAACCATCTCAATCTTTTATTTATTATTAACCCATCTCTCTCTAACAACATTACATTTTATTAAAAAAAAAAAAAAAAAGAGTTTTGGTTGAATAGTTAAAATTGTAATATTTTTCTATTTGTAGATATTTATTTTATTTTTTTCCATTAAGCAAAAGTAATAATGGGGGCAATATAATTGTTGACAAAATTATATTTAGTGTAATGATAATAAGTAATGAAAACAATCTTCTTCTTCATTTCATACACTCAATCAAAAAATAAAAATATATTTATTTGGCATGCCTATTAACAATGAGTATTACCCTTTCAAACTATCATAATTACTATTGCTTTATTTATTTATTTATTTATTATTATAAAACCCTTTTATAACATTTTTAAAAATAAAAAAAAGTATTATTTTATATCTTCAAATTCCAATTTCTTGCTTATTGGGATATTAAAAAAATAATAAATTTGTTTTTTTTAGTAATTTTAAAATATTAATAATCAAATAATCTACAGCAACCCAAAAATTAAAAGCATAAATTAAATATATATTTTTTTTATTAAAATATTATTTAATAATTTAATTTCTATTCTATTGTATGTATATGCATAGATACACACAAAAAGGTGGTGTTGTGTCTCATCATCTCTTCTACCTAAAAGCCAAATCTAAAAGAAAACACATATGTCATTACTACCGCTACCACATTCATGTAAAATCATTAATAAATTAATTATAAAATTTTACTAATATATATAAAATATAGTATTGTCCATTGTGTAGTTTATTAATTTATTTTTATTTTTTTATTACATAATATGATTTGAAATTGTTGAGAATGGTAAAAAATAGTGGAGTATAAAGAAATCGAGCTCGAGCCGAATATTAATAAAATCAAATTTGATTTGTTTAATAAACGAGCTGAATTTCTATCAAAATTTTATTAAATTTTTATAAAGTCAAATTTCAAATATTTTTTTAAAAAAAATTTACATTACAAACTTAAATATTTTTAATTTAAAAATAATAAATTGTCCATCTAACTTTATAATTTTAATAATATTAATTTAAAAATAATAATTTTAATACTAAATAATTTTAATTAAATAATTATATTAACGAACTAATTTATGAATTTATAAATAAATAAGAGCTTTAATAAATTAATAAGTCAAATATTTATAAATTTAAATTTAATTTATATATTAAACGAGTTTAAAAATTAAACTCGAATTTAATTATTTAAAAAATAAATCAAATTGGATTAAATTTTTATTAAATTAAATCTTGAATCATTTACATTGCCACTAAGAAAGAATTTATGGAAATTTTTGTCACATCTCTTATCTACTAACAAGACAATTTTAAATATTAAAAAAATAAAGTTAGGTATAAAACAAATTTATGGTAAAGTTTATTATCACAACATGGCCGGACTTCCATATACTTCACCAACTTCCAAAAATAAACAGACAAAACACAAATGAATAGTAATAAATACTATTTATCTTTTTTATTTATATATATATATATAATTTTGATAAAATTAATGAAGAAATTAACATGGAATTTTATGTCAATTTGAAGATCCTCGTGATCATCATTCATTGCTGCATAGCCACCCAACCACACATAAAATACAATTAAATAAAAAAAAAAAATATATATATATATATATATTCAAAGAAAAACTTCAAACTTTCATCATTTACTAAGGGAAACCATTATAAGCCATGTTCCGTCGGTGTATTCTATCATCCTCCCTTCTAGTCAAGGCAATGTAATGAATGTTTTACACTTCCTTTTC
>CAOGCB010614091.1:0-12392 GCA_948266635.1 Cnidoscolus chayamansa
ATTCTTTTGATGGTAATGTTAGTTGTATGACATATTAGGAGGGATGATATGATGAAGTTTGAAACATCGAAAGTGGTATCATCCAAGGGCATGTAAAGCACGTGTCAATATCCAACGAACTACAAATAAAACGGAACCTTAAAGTTCCAATGAAACCGAAGTTTTAATGAAACCGAAACTTTAAATTTCATGCATAATAGAATCTATCTCTTATTTGCGGAAAGAAACCCAGAAAACTGAGCAACCTTATAAAAGAAACTGAACAGTCTAAAGCAAAACTTCAAATATATTTTTCTTTTTTGCTTGGCTTACAGCAAATATTTCTCAATCCATCTCCATGAATTCACCCTTTGGTACCCCAAGCTCCTCCACTCCCGCAGCCTCCGCTGCTCCGGCCAACAAAGACCGGAAGATGGCTTCAGCTGAGCACTTGGTGCTTGACCTAAGTAATCCGGATCTTCGCGAAAACGCCCTTCTCGAGCTCTCTAAGGTAAAATTAGATATGCTATTTCTTGGATTGTATCGCTTTTCATACTTTGATTCTTTGTTTTTTTTATGTGTTTAATTAGAATAGAAAAACGGAGATGTGCCGGTTGTATTTTTAGTTTGGCCTCTAATGGTGCAGGGAAAAGAAGGGAAATCGTGTGAGGAAAATGAATTGTAAAGAAAATGATTTGAATATCTTTTTAATTGTGTTTCGATGTTAATCAAGAGATGGAAGAAAGCGAAAATTTAGAATGTTATTCTCTTAGAAGAAAGATTCTTATTTATATTAATAAGAGGTTAGCTATGGGAGTTCGAATTTGGAGCTTAGGAAGTTCTATTTCCTTCATTTCTCTCCACTATGGGAGGAAATGTTAACCGATTGTTTTCCCTCCTTTCTTTTCGTTTTCCTGTTTGGTTTCTTTCTTTATTTCCCTTTATTCCCCTCTAACCAAACAGGATTTTGTAATGATTTTCAATGTGCTACTATAATTTAGTTTTAACCATGCCTTCATTTGATGTCTTTGTCGTGGTGATATAACGTAATAAGTTTCGCTAGTCATGGTGTGGACTTATGGATTTTCTCTGCTTCCTCCTACAAGTCTTAGGGGATATTTTAGTCTTGGAGACGGACTCATATGTTGGTATTCTTATTACATAGTCTGGTGTTGAGCAGACTGGTTTTGACATCTAAAATTAATAGAAGAGCTCAGCTTTGTTGGAAACATCCTAACTGGATTTGTCTCCACATTAATTGCCAAGCATCACCTGTTTAACACTGCAATGGACAACAATGCTTAGCCATCTTGTCTAAGCCAATTGTGCAATACATGTGCAGGTCCACTGCACTTGCTTTACTTGAATGGTTGGGATGGGTGGCTGTGCATGACTGCCTTTGCCTTTGGCCTTTAACTTTATAAGGAGTGTCAGTTTCTCCTGTATGGCCATTCAGCTGCTTAGTTTTGTTTTGGATGCCATTGATCTTTATTTGAGATCGACTTGTTCATGTTACATTAAGGTGTGTTTAACTTAGACAATACACAGGTTTCTATATATACGCACGCACATGTAAACAAGTAATACCCCATATCTGGCACTTCCCATTTTGCTAGATTGCATCGTGTTTTGGTGCTACTGCATTTAAAACATCGATCATTCGAGATAACATATGTCATAAATTGAGTATTCTTTTGTGCTGACTGCCATTTGTGTTGCCTAATAAACCATTTTTGTATACAAATCTTAAGTATAAAATTTTTAAGACTTCCAGAAGTTCAATCAGTACTCAGTTTAGTAAACCTGGGAAGATGTTTTTTCTTTAAGATCACTGGAACACGTAGCTCAACCAGAGAATAGTTATAGCGGATTGTACCTTAAAAACTCTTTACAAGGTAAAGCTTATGTATAGAAAATTGTTGTCAAAATCGTACGATTCGATATTCATATCAAATTGTTAACTTAATGATATGAATTGATGGGTGTATCATAGATAGTCAATAACGAAACAAGAAACGTATGAATCAGAAGTGAATCATGTGAATCGTAACAAATTGATTCATTCATTCATTTCTTCACAAAGAAGAAGGCAGTGAATGACCAAATTCAAAAAAAAAAAAAAAGAAGATAAATAAGTCAAGAGAATGACAACAAATTAATGAAAGAAGAATGGATAAATGATCCAAGATAGTAAGATAGTTTTAGTTATTTTTGTTTTGAAATTTTAGTTTGATGTGTTGAGCTTACCACAACAAAGTTATTAGGTTTATTTTGATTTCATGTTTAATACATGATTTATAATACACACACACACACAATTAAATGGTTATTATTTTTTCATAAATTAATATATATAAGTAGTACCGAATCTTACTATTTGATTCGATTCTCGATTTTTTATTCCAAAAATTAGGATTTTGATTCTCGATTCAATTTGCAATTTGACAATAATGGTATACATGCAAAACTTACCATTTATTTTAGGTTTTTACTATTGTAAGAATAACCTAACTATTCTTCTTTTCTTGTAAGTGACTGCAATCATTAGTAAGTTCATATAAAATTTGGCCCAGGCTATCCACTATTATGATATTTCATGCCTTTTTGTTCTTGCTAGCTATATACACATGAAAAGGGCCAAATATGAATTTCATATAGACTTTATTTCCCTTTCCCCCCCTCTATTCTTGAAAATAAATAGAATCATGTTGAAGTGATTTATGTTTTTTTTCATATCAGCATTAGTTTCGTGTATGGATTTACCAATTTTGTTTACTTTAAGTGGATGCAATGTGCTGCTGAACATTTTTGTGTAATTATAAACTGGTGTCTGCCTTTGGTTTCATTTTTTAGAACAAGGAATTATTTCAAGATTTGGCTCCTTTCGTGTGGAATTCTTTTGGTACTATTGCTGCACTCTTACAGGTATGCCTAATAAACTTCTGTGTGTTTTGTTTTTTTTTTTTTTTAGAAGAGAGAATTATTTCAAGATTTGGCTCCTTTGTTGTGGAATTCTTTTGGTACTATTGCTGCACTGTTACAGGTATGCTATTTGAAGTTGTTACTTGATCTTATTTTGTTTTGCTTTTTTTTTTCGTTGTTTGTATTTTGAAGTACAGCCGACCCCAACTTGTTTGGAACTAAGGCTTGTTGTTGTTGTTGTTGTTTGTATTTTGAAGTAAATTCGGGCAGCTTGTTGTCCAATCTATTGATCAAGACTTCCTTGAAAACTTCTACTTGATATATGGAATTTTTTGCCCTCTTCCATGGTTTTGTTGCGAAAACAAAACCATAAATCTGTTGTAACAAAATCCTTTGCCACATGACAGAATGAGATTGGTGCTTGGAAGTTCTTGACTGCATTTTTAAATTAAATTTTCAGCTTGTCAGTTGCGACATATGATTGATATGTGATTCAGAGGTCATTTTAGGTTAATAGGCAAAATAATTTATATATGTAGCTCTTTACATAATACCTATTTTTCGCTAGGAATTGAATGTAGTTAAAATTTTCAAATATCAGTTTTTTGCTGCTATTTCATAATATTTTTTAGGAAGTGAATCTTTCTTTTCCATGCTATTCCCATATTGAATTTTATTTTTTACGTGCAGGAGATAGTTTCAATATATCCTGTTTTATCACCACCCAACCTCTCTCCTGCACAATCAAATCGAGTCTGCAATGCTCTTGCTCTTCTACAGGTCGAATATTTTTATTTATATTCCTTCTATATATGTATAGATTTTAAATCTTTAAATTATATATTAAAATAGAAGCTGTAGTTTGCTTTAGTTGGAAGTTTGTTTTGTATATGTATTGTCATGCTTATCCATTACGGAGATGAATTTAACATGATGTAGCACTTCTATGATCTGCTTATATGTCTTTATGCTTTAGGTTCTTAAATATTGTGACAAAATATCTCTTGATAGCCTAAAATACTGTAGCTATCTTGATAAGTGGTCCCATGATCATATCGCTTCAGCCAGGAACTTGCAAATAAATAAAAAATGATCAAGGGTCCACTGGGTATGCCCCCAGTGGAGACCTTACGATTCTCAAGTTAGAGCTATCTTATGTTTATAGGAGTTGAGTAGTAGAAGAAAGAGAAGAAAAGCTAAGAGAGAGAGAACAGAGGAAGACCCTTTTTCTTCTTACCTGCAGTCTATATGGAAAATAGTAAGAGGTGTATTCTAACGCATATTCTTTGAGAATGGATATATTCTTTAGTATATTCTCAATGTATGGCCCAATCTTTTAAATAAATAATTTTAGTGTTATCATCCCCTAATCATCATGAAAGGAAGGGAGGTCTTTCATTTCTTCATCACAAGAATCCTTTGACTTATAATTTATTTTCTTTCATAGCCAGCTGCTTGTTCACTTTTGGTTGTAAATTACTCAGCTCATTTGTGTCAGGCTGAAATTTGAGTCTTCTGATTTGCTGTTTTTTACTTTTTGAAAAAAAAAATTGGATCAAAGAGAATGGACATGTTTTCTTATCATTTTTGTCTCACAGTGTGTAGCCTCTCATCCAGACACAAGGATGTTGTTCCTCAATGGTAATGTTCTTGATCTTGTTCTTTCACCAGCATAGCATTTGGGAAAAAAAAACTTAGTTACTCAATGTTATCCTTTTCTTTTTCGTTTCCTTTTTCATGGGAAGTATGATTTTCCATTAGCTCCATGGAGATGATATAGTTCAACTAACAAGATATCTGTAAATTCTCCCAACTGATGCTTTTCCCTTTTCAGCTCATATACCTTTGTATCTTTACCCATTCCTTAATACAACTAGCAAGTCAAGGCCTTTTGAGTACTTGAGGCTTACCAGTTTAGGTGTCATTGGTGCCCTGGTGAAGGTAAATATTTACTGATATCTGCCAATATTATGTTGCTTAAGTTCTTGTATCATTCATTTATCCATCTATTTATTCATTCTGATTAAGTATTAATAGACACATTATATGTCTTAACAAGATCCCTTTACTTGGGACAAAAATTCTTGCTAACCACAAAAGATTTCTGAATTCAGTTTAATTGGCGCATGAATCTCTATGCTCTGATTGATGTGTTTTTATCAAGTCTTAGATAGTTTGTAATTGTGATCTTATTTTCTTTAACAGGTTGATGACACAGAAGTTATCAGTTTCCTTCTCTCAACTGAAATAATTCCTCTGTGTCTGCGTACCATGGAGATGGGCAGTGAACTATCAAAAACAGTTGGGTGTTGATTTAGTTATTTTGGGTTTCTTATTAGTTAGAAACTACTGCTAAATCTGTTGCACCTTTATTCCTTTTTTTATTATTATTCTTGGCCTAATTGAATGCACCTATTCATAATGAATTTTGTTCGATATGTTTCCTTAGTGTAAAATTCCTTTTTCAGTCATAAGAAGAATGTCTTCAAATTTCTCACTTCAATATCTTAAAGCTTTGGTTCTTAGTGTATATTGTGATTCACTTTTTAGAATGTAGAAGTGTCTCTTCTTCCAACCTTAGTTATTGAAACGCGCATTACGTGGATGTTAGTTTAGTTTCTTGGATTGGAATGACTTGTTATTAATGGCTCAATTGTAGCAGTCAATATTACTTATTTTGTCTGCTAAATTATCGTTTCTTTGCTGATGCATATCAGAATGAAGTAAACTTACAATTTATTGCTTAATATTTCTATACAGTAGACGACTGTTACCTTGGAATGTACTTTTGAAAATTGGAATGGAAAATATGTAGTTTCCTATTGTTGTTGCAAATACATTTCCACTTCTTGTAATACTGCTGGTACTAATAAAATGAATTTCTTTGAGAACTTTTCTTCTTTATTTTTGTTTCTTACCAGTTATTTTCTATAAGCTGAGCCATTAATATGTTTTCCTTGTATGAATTTGGTTGTTTTAAACTCCCGAAACAACAATGAAATGCAAGTTGCAGATTTGTAAAACACAGTTGTTGAAAGTGTTTGCCAGTTTTAGTCTAATCCAATTGGTATTTTTCTGATGGCAGGTCGCAACATTTATAGTTCAGAAGATTTTGTTGGATGATGTGGGCTTGGATTATATTTGCACTACAGCAGAAAGGTTTTTTGCAGTTGGTCGAGTTTTGGGTAACATGGTTGCAGCACTTGCTGAACAACCCTCATCTCGGTTGTTGAAGCATATTATTCGATGTTATCTCCGGCTGTCAGATAATCCAAGGTAGTAATGGCAGATCAATTGTGACTGCAAGAAGTCTGCTGCCTTCCTCCTTTTTAATTCATGAGCTGTTATCAAACATTCACTTCAATTCATGTTTTATATTTTCTATATTTTGTCCTTTGAAATTCAGGGCTTGTGATGCACTGAGAAGTTGCCTGCCAGACATGCTTAGAGATGCTACCTTCAGTAGTTGCCTTCGTGTAAGTACTGCATGTGAACTTTGTGATGTCAAAACAAATTTCATTATTCCTTGATGAAGTTTAAATGTAATATGAAGCTTGTTCTGAGAAAAAAAAAATGAACTTTGATGTGCTGTGAGATTTGGAGTCATTGATTTTGACTGCAGAGCGTGCTTTTCCACAATCTCGTGTTTCAATAATGCCAAGCTAGGTGGAAAATGAGTACGATGTTGGTTTTTTTTCTTACTTGTGCTGATTCTTGAATTGAACTCATAAGGTAGTTTTTTTGCATGTTATATTGTTCAATAGTTAGTCATAATAGGAGAATTGACTAAAATTACAAACGCCAATATCTCTAGTTTTATCACTCTTTTGAAGCAGTTATTGTTTCTCAAGTATTTGAATTTCCTGCTAGGGGGGATCGTATTAAATGCAGATGATGGAAGTATAATCAACTAAACCTGTAACTTGGTGGCATTTGAGCATGATGATTACATAATTTGCAATTACTGTAGATCTTTTTGACTATGACCAACTGTTTTCGATTCATGAAAGAGGATATATCTATATTTGAAGTTCCAAAGATCCTTTATCGAAAATTGACTAATTTAGTGTCGTCTTAAGATTCATAAGTAATATATATGTGGTCTTGTAATGCTACCAGGAAGATCCAACGACAAGACGATGGCTGCAGCAGTTGCTTCACAATGTGGGTATGAATCGGGTCCCAGGACTTCAGGCTGGTGGGGGATTTGATCATTTGATGGTGAACTAAATTAAATTGCGCAGCTGGTCTTCTGATAGTGCCTGTTTGTTGGAATCTGGTGTGAGAGGCAGATGGCTCATATTCTTGCTTTTAAGTTGTCTTTTTAATTGAACTAGCATCATTCGATTCCTTTAGTTAATGGTTTTTCCTTGAAAAGACAATGGCGTAGGAGATCAGCCCGCCCCCAATAGATAGAAAATGAATGAATAAATAAATTTGTGGATTTTCTCTGCCAGTTGCTGCCTATCGTTGTTCATGTTTAGTTGGAAGAATGTTATTTTTCATGTTTATTTAGTGGGTACCCCGAACCACTAGTTCTCGTCTTTTCTGGTTTCTTTTTTTCAATAAAAACGAGTTCATTATTTTCTGGTCTCCAAGGCCAATAATCGGATGCTAGATTAGTATTCCAATTCCGCCAGTCATGCATGGATTAGTTATGAAGAGTCATTAATTCAGATACACATTAAATAAAATCAATTAAGAGGATAAAGATTCAAATAAAAAAAAAATAATTTATTTTTATTTCATGTATTAATTTAATCTATAATTAATAAAGAAAAATTAAAAGAATAAAATGAAATTTATAAAATTCATCACATTTAAAAAAATATAGTTTCAAAGAAGCTTGTATAAAGATTTATGTTATTTATTAATGATATATGGGTTGATATTTTCAATAGAATTTGATTTTGAGACAGAATTTATCCTAAAAAATAAAATCAAAGCTGATAGAACGAAGGGAGCATGCACTGCAGGTGAACGTACAAAAAAGAAAAAAAAAAGAAGCAAAAGAAAAGTGGGCCATAGTTCTGGGTACAAAAGAAAGAGCACGCGACTCCATGAACACTTTGGCACTGCCGTGGTTGTCGGTTATACTTTTTTCAACTAAGGTTCTTTCTCCTTACGCCTAGACACGGTAATGTTCGTGCATGTCAATCCCATCAACAGAATTATCGCAATCAATTCTCTCGCCTGAATCTACTCTACCAAGTCCTCACTTTTCAGTTCCTCTTTCCCTTTCAATGGCTCAATTTGATATGCCACTCTCCGCCACTGTTATACCTCCGTCGTTGACCCCCTCTTCCGATATGGAAGCCTCGCTCTTCGCCGTTCAAACAATATTAAACTATAATTTCAAAAACAAACGCCTTCTCGAGGAAGCTTTAACTCACTCCTCTTTTACCGACTCCGCCTCTTATCAGCGACTCGAGTTTATCGGTGACGCCGCTTTAGGACTCGCTTTGAGTAACCATGTTTTTTTAGCTTACCCTCAGCTCGATCCTGGCCAGTTGTCTCTTCTTCGTGCCGCCAATATCAGCACGGAGAAGCTTGCGCGAGTCGCCATCAGGCATGGCCTTTATAGCTTTGTTAGGCGTAATGCTACTTCTCTTGATGATCAGGTATCGGGTCAAGATTTACATTGTATTTTGTTTGGAAAGTGATGTTTTTTTGCCATTTAATGACCGTTCTGTCACCTCCTCGTCCATATAGGTTACGGAGTTTACTGATGCTGTAAGTCAGGAAGATGATGCTGTTGCTTATGGGGGCTCTGTGAAGGCACCTAAAATTCTTGCTGATATTGTGGAGTCTGTGGCTGCCGCCGTCTATGTTGATCTCGATTTTGATCTTCAGAAGTTTTGGGTGGTGCGTAGTTAGCTTTGTATTGTGTGCAGAAATTGTTATTTTTTTGGTTTCTGAATTTAGATTATTTCTTTAAACATGTGTGACTTTATGGCAATTGAATATAAGCGTCTAGATCGTTGTTTGATTTCTAGATATTTAGAGGACTGTTAGA
Organism: Cnidoscolus chayamansa; assembly: GCA_948266635.1. Taxonomy (NCBI): domain Eukaryota; kingdom Viridiplantae; phylum Streptophyta; class Magnoliopsida; order Malpighiales; family Euphorbiaceae; genus Cnidoscolus; species Cnidoscolus chayamansa. The sequence continues at coordinate 8,918 of CAOGCB010614091.1, forward strand.
GCCCATCGTTACTCTTGAAGACTTGCAGCAACAACCGCAACCCGTAACAATGTTGTTCGAGCTGTGCCAAAAGCAGGGGAAGGAGGTTGATATCATAAACTGGAAGAAAGGCACAAAAAATATTGCGAGTGTATATGTTGATGGGAAATTTGTTGCCTCTGGTTCGTCAAAGCAAAAAGAAATCGCAAAGCTTAATGCTGCCAAGGGAGCTCTGCGCAAATTATCACATTCGATACCTTCTAATGGTGGTCTTTCTGATATCCTGGATAGCATCAATGGATCATTTGAGATTGAAGGAGCAAAACAGAAGTTACATGAAATCTGTGGCAAGAAAAGATGGCCGAGACCAAGTTACAAGTATGCATTTAAACTTATAGCAGACTTAAATACTCATAACTTAGATGCCTGCACTAGTTTGCTTCGTGCTTTAATGCTCTTTGTCTTTTGAGATGGGACTATTTTCTATTTAAGTTGCTTTATGACTAAAAATTTCATGGAGATATAGTGTGAAGATATTGGTTTTATCGTTTATCTCAAGTTCCAACTTTAAATCCTCCTTTCCTCCTAACTACTACTACTTAATTTTTCGATGACCTTCTATATTCAAATGGAGTCAAATGCTGGGAGGGGTAAATTGGAATATAAAGAGAATTAGGTTTGTTTCTTCTTTCCCCTGAGGACTTGGGTTTCGGTAGGCATGGAGGACTAACATTGGTCAAGGCTTTGAGAAAAAAGGTGGCCTATAGAAAAATGAAAATAATTTGTGCAACAAACAGCAGTTTAACTTTTATCACGCTGAGCTCTCTGCAAAATACATGATGAGGAGATTTTTTTTATTCTTATAGCACTCTGTTCTAATAACCAAACTGCTGTTGTAAATATTTATAATGTTTCTATTCTTTGATTTAACATGCAGCACTGAGAAAGAAATGGGCCCTGCACATGATAAAAAATTTATGTGCTCAGTTCAGATTGCAACTGTAAATGGCGTGCTCTACATTATGGGAGAAGAAAAAACAAGAGTGAAAGAGGCAGAAGGTTCTGCAGCTTCATTAATGATACGAGCTTTGCAGGAATCAAATTACCTGTGATTATCTTGTTCTGAAAATTGAGATTTCATACATGCTAGGCTTTTTTACCTTCTTCAAATAGTTAGTCTGGATGAACACTTATTCTCCTTGAGGTTGTATGTAGCATTCAAAAGCAGTGCAGCATAGCCTTGAGATTTTTGAATGGCTGGCTTGTTTAGTCAGGGTTCAGGATTGTCCTTTGATGTCAGGATGTACTATCATTTCTAGACGTTAAGTTAGTTTTGACCTATTGGATAGCATGACTTTGAGGACTCAGATGTCTGGTATCCCCATAATTTTTAACATTGTTGCTTAACCTAGTTGGTTTCTATCAGCCCGAAAAGATTCTTTCATGCATCATTTGTCTTTCCATATTCCGCTAAAGCTGTCCTATATGACCGTATAATGTTCTAGCTGCAATGTTGGGGAAAAAATGGTAGTAGATTGTCAGAGCAGTTTCTGATTATTAATTGGTCAGTGATGACCATTCTTGAGAAAATTATGAGCTCAATTTTACCAACGGTCATTGCGAAATGGCTCAAATTGAGCTAGCTCATATGCAATAAATATACTTCTATTTAGTGCAGAAAAATATTTTACGATAAATACATCTTTATATTATGACTTATAGCTTATTAACTATTAAAGGTAAGAATGTGATTACTCTTCTTGAGCTGCATATCATTTTTGTTTTACCCGGAATCTATTTTTGCAACAAATAAGATACTCAGAATTTTGGGGTGGGAAATGCAGAGAAAAGGGATTTGGTTGCTGGTTTTTGGTCTCTGTAATGCATTATAACTGCTAGTTACAGTATCTGCCAAGTTTAGTTCTAACTGAAAAGATATCTTCATTTGGAAGGAGACTTCCCAATAAGCTCCATTGCTTCAACAATAATCTTCCTGAATCTTGTCACGTTGATCATCAGATTTTGTCCATCAACATACATAGCCCTGGCAGCAGAGTAACCCTGGGAGAATATTGACATGGGATTAGCAATTGCAGGGTGATCTCTGCCATAGTTGTCCAAGGGAGCTCTCCTCTGGCTCAATCTTGTACTCCAAGTATTTTACACCAATCTTGTTTGCCGGATCACCATAGTAGTTTTCCAATGCCCATTCCAACCCCACGGGGACCACTTGCACCATTACTGCTCCATCGGGCAGGAACACCTCATTCGTAAGCCCACCTCCATAAGCACCATGACACTGCAGGAATTAAGCTCTGATGCGAATCTGTTTAAATTTGACATCCTCTAAGCGTGTTCACAATAACTCGAAATCCCAGCTTCTCCATTATTGTGACCATTTCATGTTCATTCAGAAACTTTCTTGATTTGCGACGGGAAATAAGGATCAGCCCTGGCTTATTTTATCTCAATCTCAGAAGCGTTCTTGATCTTAAAATTATTTGATTGTCTAAGAAAATGCTTGAAGTCAAACATGGAGTACCCCCCTGGAATCTCGGTAGAGTTGATAACTAGATTGTCATGGTGTACAAGCTCAATAACAGCTCCTGGAAAGCAGTGAACACTTCCATCAGCTACAGGATTTATGACCTGATAGAATCCTGTTGTATTTGCTGACCCACCAAGGCTTGTAGTCAGTGATGACAAACTGCAGGTTGGATCGAAAATGGCGGGAAGTAAGGAACAGAGAGATGATGATCTCATTTGTCTCATGGAATAGGTTTCCTGTGAAGCCGCCGGAGGAGAAAATTACTGCTGGGACATGGTGAGTGAAATGACAAGGTGGTAGGTTGGTAGAGTTTCCGGACAGCATGTTAACTGGTGTGACTCTTTCCATGGCAGTTTGATCCTCTTTCCTTGCATAAGGCTTAATCCTTCCCATTGCAGCCTGTATTTAAACTGCTAATGCCCTATTGTCCATCCTAACTGCTCTCTTTGCCAGACAAACATCTGTGTGAAGGTCAGAGTGGCAAGAAAATCCAGTTGTTTCAAGCTTGATTCTATCTTCTCCTGTATGCAGATCAAAACTTTCATCTTCATATGATGAATTAGGAGAAGAAAATTCAAGAGGCATACAACAAAGAGAAATGATAAAGGCAGAACAGAGAACCTCTTACTAGTCTTCTTAGAGGAAAGTCTATAGGTTCTTTTTTTACTCCATTTGCAATAGCACTAACTGGTCTCCAATTCGATGACTGTTGTTTCCCTTCATCTCCAAACACGTAAAGTGAACAGATAAATCACCATCAAATAGGTCAAATTGATGAAGTTTACACTGACTTGCAATTAGAAAAAACAATTACATGGCTCAGAGAGTTTTTAACTTAATGAGTACATAAAACAACAATGAATACGCAGTTGGATCAAGATCAAATGGGCTAGTCCCATGACCAAGATCCACATCGAAATCGAGGAGGCTTTCCTCACTATCCAGTAT
>CAOGCB010614140.1:0-14243 GCA_948266635.1 Cnidoscolus chayamansa
CCAGCGCCATGAGCTTCCATTTAGCGGCCGGAGTTGCCGATCGCAAACTTTAGGCGGGTTTTCTCAATTTAACTTTGATTACAAAAACAGATAAAAAGTACGGATTGTAAGGGCACACACAGCAAAAGGCAAAAATGCGAAGAAATGGAAAGTTGTGAACTTTTAACGGCCAAGCAACGATTTTAGTTCGTGTTAGAGGAAGGAAGAGAGAGCATGAGACAAGCGCGAAACAACGTGGTTTTTCCACGTGGGAGGTTTTTATTGGATGGGTGACCCCCTCGCCTTTGTAATTGGCTGTTGAAACGCGGAAACTTCACGGCTTTCATTTCGTAATTAATAATAATAAATAATATAGAAACTACTAATCATTATACTTAAAAAGAAATGGCATTAGTAATTGAAAATTTGAGAAGCTGCCAAATGAAGACAGGCCCAATTTATTCGGCCTTTGTTCGGGGCCCAGTAAAATTCTCCTCCATTCCCGATCATTGGTTTTGATTCTAAAGCTCACTGTAATTATTTTATATTTTAATTATTTGGAAATGTTATAGTGCATCTGGTGCTTTTCCATAAAACATTTATTTATCCACTTTTAATAATTGATCACAAATAATACTAAAAAAATATTATATTTAATTTACTATCTCTCAGTTTCTTCCTTCGAACGGGACTATATTTTAATAATAATATTTTTATTATTAACTTTTCAATCCTTAATGTTATAAAATACAACCATTTCCAGTTTTTGAATCTACTAATGAAAAAACGTTTTAAAAAAAATAAATTATTGCCAATTAAAATTCAAGTTTAATTAATTTTTTTTTATTTTCTCGTACTTCTTAATGTAAAAATATTTATTTAATAAAAGAATAAAGAAATATACAATTTTATAATAATGTGTTTATTAGCAAAGGAAGCCCTGGAGTGGAAGGGGCAACTAGATTGCCAAAATGATTTATTATTGATTTTAGTATGTGCATGCGTGTGAAATGGGGAGAAACCCACGTGGGCCAGCGAGCGTTGCAAATTTTCCACAATTTAATAGCATGCATCCTTTAGATGCACTTGTCTTCTCTGATTAAATAATAATAATATTATTATTAGTATTACTATGTCAAAAAGAGTGACATGATACTATGCGTCACTGAACCACGTGAGTACTTAAGTCTTGAGGAAGATGAATATGGATTTTGTCTTGGAGAGAGACTTTTTATTACAAAATTCATTTTCTAAATTAAAAAAACAATTTTTTAGTATAGTCAACGGATGTCTTTCCTATATCATTAGTATAGTATTGAAAAATCAATTAATACTTGAAAAAAAAATATAAACTACTTTATAAAAAAATTTAGATAATTAAACTTAATGACAAATATATTTTAGATAAAAAAAATAACTGAAATATTGAAAAATATTTAAATAAAATAGATCATTTAAATTTTATATAGCTATTCTAAAAAATAACTGTAAATACAAATTATTCTATTTTTTGTTTTATTACATCGGAGATGAAAGAAGGTAACGTTTAACAAAAGTTTGTCGCCTTGAAAGCAGACCTGACTCAGTCAACTAAAGAGACACTCCAACCAGATGTCCTTACCAAATCTCAATTACAACCCAAAATATCTTAATTAAAAACATTTCAACTTAAATAAATGATAGACTTTACTTAAAAACCAAAACTCAATTATTTATAAACATAACAAAAATTATTAGAAAACCGTCCCTTGTCTTTGTTATTTCACATGTATATGTTTGCTAAATTTGATTGCTAAATAATAATAATAATAATAAAATAGTGAAAAGCAGAAAAGGGCATTGCTGCCTGCCAGGCACATACAATGGCTGGTGTCAATCCACCTTTAATTATATCTGATTCAAAGTAATAAGAAATGAGAAAAAAGAAATCTTAAAGTAATCAGACGCATAGATAGAGTTGAGTTGTAAGGTCAACACAGGTAGCTCTCTTTCACATTTGAGTGCTCTCATAGTCATGTCAATATCCCTTCAACCATTTGTTGACGGAATTTATGCGCAAATATATTATTCTGATATTTTTAATTTTAAGTGCAATTCTCTCAATAACAGTAATCATACCACACTTGGTATATAAATGCAAGTCTGATTTATTCAGAAGACTAATATGCGTTCCTCAACTCAATTGGATTTTTACTACAATCCTTTTTTTTTAATTCCCAAATTACCCCTCCCCCCTCTACTTTTTATTTATTGGAACGTAAATAATTTATATTGAATCACGGGATCGCATATACACAAAGCATATATTCACACATGAATGAAGAGTGAGACTGTAAGAATGTAATGATTACACCAACATACGCGGCACGTGAATTATATATGTCTACCTTTTTCTTTTTTATTCAATAGTTTTACAAAAAGAAATGAATTTGAAGCCAAGCGAAGCGAATCCTATGGAAATGGAGCACTTCTGCTTCTAAATATTTCCAAGCACCAAAATCAAATAAATATTCTTTAATCATGAATCTTCTACTTGAATAGATCATTTGAAAAAAACAATAATTTTAATTTATTTATTACATATTTATGTATTATTTATATTTTTAAATATTACTTTGTAATTAAAATTCTTTTATTTTAAACATTAAATAATTTGTGGATCTTATATAGTAAGAGATGTGTGTATCACACTAATTAGACATGTTTAAGAAATTTAATTTTTAATTTCACAAAAATAATATTTATATATATAATATTTTTCAACAAAAATAATTTGTTCTTATCATTTACTTATAATATTAAAAATAAGAGATGTTAATAATTTTTTATGTACAAAATTCAATGTTTTTAATGACAATCTATAATATAAACATATATATTTTTTTTTATGAAAAGAATAATTTTTTTTTACTTTCAATATGAAAAATAGAATTCACAGTAAATTTTAAATAATTAAAAATTGCTATGAATATAAAAAAAAAGATGTGAAATCAATGAAATTTAAATAAAATAATTTATTTTTGTACTATTATAATTTTATACTGTTGAATTGAACTTAATTTTTATTTATTTATGCCAAGTATTTGTATCTATATAATCAACATATAAATAGAAATTAAAGCAACTTTTAAATCTAGTGTAAACTTATTTATTGTGTGATTTATTTTACAGTAAAAAAATTAAATAGTTTTTATTTTATTTTATAAAATTACATATATTTTAATTATTTTATAAAAATTTTAAAAATCAAATTTCTTAATAATAAAACTAATAAAAAAATAATTAAATTAAATCAAATTATTATTTTTTTTATCATAAATTAAGAGTTAATAAATTTGAGCTTCATCCTATATAATTACAAAAAAGTTTATTATCTTCTTTATAAATTAAAAAATTATAAGATTGACGATAATAAAAAAATATATAAAATTACTTTCACTGTTTTTTTTTTTTTTTTTTGATAAAAATTAGGAAGCTGGAAAAGGAAAGAATAATTACGTAATTATGATATTTTTTTGAACAGAGTAAAGAAGGGGGCATTCATGTGAATTCACTGGAGCAAATCAAACAGAAAATGCCAAAGTAGAGGCGCAGGTGGTTCACGTCATCGTGCGAGGCGAAGTCCCCACGCGTTGGTCGTGTTTACTTACGGACGCCCTCTCTCTCTCCACATATCAGTACAAAACTCCGGGAACGACTCTTTCTTCTCTGAGTTCTCTGTCCCTCTCTCTCTCTCCTTTCTTCGGTCCTTCCTTCCGACACCAGCAACTCCGCCGCTTCCGTCTTCTTGCTGTTATTTATTTATTTTTTTCTGCTGTCTTTCCATCAAACCAAACTATCTACTTATCCAAAGCCCATTTACCTGTTTTTCTCTTCGTCTTTGGATTGGAAGCTCAAGCTAATGGTATGATCACCTCTTAATCGCTGGTTGAAACGTACGAGAATTTGAAGAAAGGTATAACATTTCGTTTTTGTGGGTTGAAGAGGTTATCTTTGGTGCATCATAATGGGAAACTGTTTAGATTCTTCTGCAGCTAAAGTGGATACTACGCAAGGCTCAAATACTCCTCCAGGTAATTATGGCTTAAGTTCGAAATTTAACCCGTCCTATGTTATCTCTTCTATTCTTTTAAATGGGATTCACTCGATTAATTCTGATGGAGTTTTCAATGGCTTTACTGTTGCTTAACTGTAAGCTAGTTTTGTTCTTCTCCTGTTTTTTGGAAGGAAGGGGGCTGCTTAGCTTAGGTACTTATTGCTTTAAATTTTTATTTTTACTGAGCAAAACTCTAGTGAACTGATTTACATGATAACGTTCTTTTATAGTTATTTCGGTATTAGGTTTGCTAAATATGGCTTCGTTACATACTACTTTATATTTGAAGATTTGAAGCCAAAGAGGTGTTGGTTGTGCGTTCGGGTTATTTTCAAAAGTTGAAATTTTTATTCAGATGGTACGAACTGTCAATCTTCAAGTTTGCGTTTGGTATGAGTTAGTATATTTATACACTCTGCTGTTATGAGACTGTTTATGTTTTGTTTAATTATATATTTATTTCCATATCCCAATTTCAATTAACCAATTAGAAATCAATCTCCATAGAGAGAATTACGAGCTCAAATCGTAAGAGCTTGTTTGGTTAACTTGTAACCATTTGGTGGATGAAATGCAAATACTGTTCAAATATTGTTTTTCTTTGTCTGATGCCTTGGCCTTTTTATTGGTGGTCTTTGGAAGGGGCGAATAACTTGGGTTACTACTTCTGCCAATACTGAAATTCTGCATTTATCTTTCCTCTTGCTTGCATCAGGAATCTCGAGAATTCCCATCAGGACCAGGCATTCTTCAGTTCCTTCTACTCTGACCATCCCATCTTACAGTGGAAGAAGCAAATCTGACTGTCTTCCTACTCCAAGAACTGAAGGTGAAATATTGTCATCCCCAAATTTGAAGGCCTTCTCATTTAATGAATTAAAGAATGCCACAAGAAACTTTCGTCCCGACAGTCTTCTGGGTGAAGGTGGTTTTGGTTATGTTTTTAAAGGATGGATTGATGAAAGCGCAATGACTGCTGTAAAGCCTGGATGTGGAATGGTTGTAGCTGTCAAGAAGCTTAAACCTGAAGGTTTCCAGGGCCACAAGGAGTGGTTGGTATGTTTCTTCTTCTGTGAAATTTAGTGTGGTAAATCTGTCCAAAATTGATCTTCAGTTATTTACTGATAGCTAGCTGGTTTTCAGACTGAAGTTAATTATCTTGGCCAACTTCATCATCCAAATCTGGTCAAACTGATTGGTTACTGCTTAGAGGGTGAGAACCGGCTTTTGGTATATGAGTTTATGCCAAAAGGGAGCTTAGAGAATCATCTCTTCAGAAGTAAGTAATGCATTCAAATCAAATGATATGATTTGACAATCATTTTGGTCAATATTTTTCCCATTCTACATTCATGATTTTAGGAGATTCGAAATCCTTATATCATTTCCAAGGAAGAGAAATCAAAGAAATTTAATGCCCTTCCTATGTTGCCTTTTTGATCATTTAATATAAAGAAAATCGGCTTTGCTATGCTTTCCTTTCCTAATAAATTTAATGTTGGTTGCATCCTTGCTTCTTTTTAATAAGACAGGTCTTTTGTCTTTTGGTGATGATGCCACTATTGGGCTGTGGCAGCCTCGTCTAGATAAAAGTGTGCTTATTCATCGTACAAAATTTGATCTCTTGCTCTTCCCACTATATTTCTCCACTCCTTTTGTGTTTCTTTTCAATTGTTTTAATGTATTCTTAGATAGAAGAGGTACAAAATTATGCATAGGGACTAGGGATAAGTTACATGTTATCAAAGAGGATAAAATCAGGGCATACAATTTTCAAGATTCCAGGTGGACATCTTTTCTTGAGCCTCAATCATTTGTATCCCAAATATCCTTTCTTGTTAATTAATTACCTTAGGGATTTTATACAATAAATATTGACTTATGAAATGCATGATTTTGGAGGGCTTCATGAAAGAAAGGAGATTAATTATATGACTATTAATTGCTTGTCATCTTTTCTTTGTCCTAAAGTGGTAGAACTCATATGCCATTGTTTCCTAAACAAGTGGTTTGAGATGAATAGCATGGATAATTCATGGGTTTTTATTTGCGGCTTCTCATATGGTTAAAACAGGCTTGAAAATGACATATCTGGAAATCGTGAAACTACTTGTGCATAAGTCTGAGAACATTTCGTGAACATTGATTAATATGTTCCCCTCTTTTGTTTGTAGGAGGGCCACAGCCACTATCATGGGCAGTGCGAATAAAGGTGGCTATAGGTGCTGCCAGAGGGCTGTCTTTCCTTCATGATGCAAAATCCCAAGTCATATACCGTGATTTTAAGGCTTCTAATATTCTATTGGATGCGGTATGCTCAATAAAGAGGGGATGGAATTGACAAATGATGGATTCCCCCCCCCACAATAAAAATGATGTTCAATCTAATAAATTTCTGGTGTTAATCTGGGATCTGTGTGTGCAGGAATTCAATGCAAAGCTCTCCGATTTTGGTTTGGCCAAGGCAGGCCCCACTGGTGATAGAACTCATGTGTCAACTCAAGTCATAGGTACTCATGGGTATGCAGCACCCGAATATGTTGCTACAGGTGTGTCAAGTACCCATCTTATTCATTTCCTTGTTCCTTTTAAAATTAATATGTTGTGTTGCAACTTATGATGAAATATAGGTATATGGTTTATTTTGTAAGTTCTTGTACAATCTTATATGGCTAGTCTCATATCTGATGACCAAGCTGGTGTCTTACTGATGGTTGGCCTTTTCGTAGATTCATGGGACTAAGCCTTTTTTGTTATATATATGAATGTGATTCTCTTTAATGTCCAAGTATTTTTATCTAATGATGTGAACTAGTTTTTCATAATGAGACATTGGTAATTTGAGAAAAGGATTGGTTGAATTGGTCATAAGGTTAAATGTTCTGTCATTATAGAAACATTTGTGCAGTAGAAGGATTGGTTATTAGAAGAGAAAAGTTTGGATATCTTAAAGGGGAAATGACATTCTGATTATTCGTTCTATCCAACTGCTTTCTTTGGGCCTACCATGTTGTCTATATGCATGTCCAAACTCACGTGATTGAATCATCCTATTATCAAGTCATTTGTGCTGTTATAGCAGACTTGTCAATATTGGAATCCTATTACAATGTAGTTTGTCTTCTGTAAGTATATTTAAAAGATTAGGTTTCATATTCTAATCTTATTCACCACCTGCAACTCTCATTCTTGTGCATGGAGCTTGCCCAATACTAAATCAAACTATGAATGTAACAAACCTTCCATTGGTGAACAGGTAGGTTGACAGCCAAGAGTGATGTATACAGCTTTGGGGTTGTATTGCTTGAACTACTGTCTGGAAGATGTGCTCTTGATAAAACAAAGGTTGGTCTGGAGCAGAATCTGGTAGACTGGGCAAAACCCTATCTTTGTGACAAGAGAAAATTATTCCGGATAATGGATACCAGGTTGGGTGGGCAGTATCCTCAGAAAGGAGCCTATCTGGCCGCTAATCTTGCTTTACAGTGTCTAAGCACTGAAGCCAAAAGCAGGCCTCGAATGTCTGAGGTGTTGGTGACGTTGGAGCAAATTGATTCCCCAAAAACTGTAGCCAGGCATTCCCCATCGCAGCTTCAGACCATTCAGATACCGTCCCGAAAATCCCCAATTACACATCATCAGTCTCCTCTTAATCTAACACCAGGCGCATCCCCATTGGCATCCCACCGGCCATCTCCACGAGTACGCTGAGTAGAACATGTCTGTAAATTTTACATTCTCCACACACTTGCAGTTTTTCTTGGTGTAAATCCAATTTGGGTGTGTATCTTGCTACAATTTTGACTCCAACTAAATCAGATTATCACCACATGTACTCTGAAGATATGTGTAACTTTTTTTTTTGGGGGTAATCTGCATTTCAGTCATGTAATTATATCTCTAGTGTCAAATAGTCTTTTTGCTTAATACTTGCATTTAACTCTTTCCTCAAGTTAATTCCAGATGACAATTTATTTGCTTGGAAAACTATTGAATTTTCGTGGCACTGCCTTTACAGAAAGCAGGTAAAATCCACTGAACAACAAAATGCATTTCTGTGAGGACTGTTAGAAAATTTGCCATCTGGAAATTCTACTTATGCCAAACATGTTGAGCAGAAGCAGATTGCAGAGTGAGTTAATCTACTGTGGCAGAAAAACTAAATTCACAATTTAACTTACTGGGTGTGTTATCGCTGTTCAAGGAAGCTATAGCCTATACAAACATCTCATCTTCTTGTACGTAGATAATGCAATTGGTCTGGATTGTAGCTATCCATTATTTTTTGTAATTTCTCTAAATCAGCTAGAACTTCCGTCATTGTTGGCCGGGTCCTAGGGTTGGAACCGAGGCATCGAAGGATTACTTCAGCCAAATCCTGAGCTTCTTCCATTGGTATGCTCCCAAGTTTCTTGTCAACAACACGGCGTAGTCCCACCTTGTTGCTAAGATGTGGTTTAGTCCACTGCGCAAACTCCCTCGCTAACCCATCTGAATGTTTCTTGCTTGCTTCACAGCCTGATAAGATCTCTAGCAGTACCACGCCAAAGCTGAATACATCTGTTTTTAGGGTCAAATGACCTGCAATTGTAATTCATAGAAATGTCATTAACGTTAGCCCCAGCAGAGCTGCAAGTGCAAGAGCATGGTCTAAATTTATTACCCGTTGCAAAATATTCAGGAGCGAAATAGCCTCTGGTACCAACTACTCCGGTAATAAGGTGGGTCTCCTCACCTTGGGGTCCAAACTTAGCCAGCCCAAAGTCTGAGAGCTTGGCGTTGAAGTCCTGCAATGTTTACCTTTTATATGCATTATAGTTCAAAATCAACAAACTCGACTATCTTGTTTTATTTTATTTTAATTTCTCAAAACGATAAGATATCTGCACCGCAGACTAGGCACTTGAACATCGAATTACTTCAAACTCTTCAAATTGACATAGAACAAAAGAGAAAGTCTTGACAAATCACCTTGCCAAGAAGGACATTGGAGGCTTTGAGATCACGATGTATGACTGGTTTCCCGCGAGTATGAAGATATTCTAGACCTCTGGGAGCTATATTGATTCTTCTCCCCTCCAGTTAAGCTCTGTATCATTCTCTGTTAAAAAAGGAGAGAAAGAAAACCTGCTAGATTTATGCCTCAACTGGGTTGTCACTTGCACGTACAAGTAGCAAGAACATAATTTTACCTCTTAAAAGATGAGCCTCGATCCAAGCTTTTTCTAGTCATGTACTCATATACCAACATAATATGCTTAGACTCGCAGCAGTACCCTATTAACTTCAGTACTTCACTATGTTTGGATGATTCAATCTGCTCAGAAAATTCAATTCATTCTGCAGCAGAAAGTAATTCTCACGGGGAGAAAGAGCGAGAAGAGGGAAAGAGAAAGCGAGAGGAAAGAAGTCCAGACCTCCCATTCATTATGGCCTTGTGTTCTGTTGCTTCTGAGCCTCTTGACAGCAACTGCATGACCAACATCACTTGGTTTACCAGCTTCCATTGTGCAGAAGTTGATATACCCCTTGTAAACATCACCGAACCCTCCCTCGCCAACTAGATTCTTACCACTGAATTTTCGGGTTGCAGACTTCGGGACATCATAGTGAAAACGGTTCAGCTTATGGGAATCAAAAACTGCATTTTTCTTATGCACTTCTGAAACCGGCCAATCTTTTGGCTTGACTGGGTAACAATCCTTTCCAGTTTTATTGTGCCTTTCTGCACCAAGAAACGCATAAATTATATAGTTGCCGTCAAACCAGTAGTCCAAAAATCGAATCTCACTTGATTACAAATCCTGACAGCCCTTCCCTTTGAACTAGGAAGAAATCTCCAGTAGATAACTGTAACCTTTGTATGAACTTGATGCATAATCCCCTTCTTCTGAAGTGGATCATGAAGTGCTTCATTTTTGCATTGATTTGTTATAACTAGAAACACAAGTAGACAGTAGCTTATATTAGTTCAACAACAGTGAAAATATAGTAGTTGCTGAGAATGCAAAGGAGAAAGAGAGGAAATACAAGCATCATGGTGAAGCTGCTATATATGCATTTTGGGAGTTATCATTTTCATGTCTAGAGCGTTGATCAAGACAAATAAAAGATTCTTCCACCGATTGTATCTAAGGTTGTGGTGGGAAACACCATGTCAATATCACATAATGTATGTGAGTTGCGAATTGTTTTCACTATGCATTCAAATAACACAAAAGGAGAACTGCTTGTTCTTTTTCTATTTTCAGAACAAAAGAGAACATATGAACGTTTCATGTTGTGATTTCTTGTTGGAGCTGGTAATTACTTATATTAATTAGAAGCATCAATTCACATTTAGCTGTAAATTAGCAATTTGAAAATATTAATTATTAATTATTATTATTATGTTTATGTACAATTACAATTATTACAAACATTCTTATAAGCATAAGTATCTATGTGTGTTTTAAATGAATATTAAATTTATTTAAATCATTATAAATTAAAGAAAACTTTTCCTAAATTAAATTATTTTAATAGTGATTATTGATTATTAAAAAGCCAAAAAGGATATTTTGAAATAAAACGTGTTGGGAAGAAAGCAGTAACATTTTTATTAACAAATTAAATAAAAATATTTTTGATGCAACTCAATTTTTATATAAATTTTTAATTAAATAAATTAAATAAAGAAAATTAAAATATACCTAATAAATAAATAAGTTTAAATATAAATACCGTTCTCAAATAAATTTCTAGCTTAAATGTAATTTAATATATTCTCAGGGACTATTATTAGAATTTTCCTGCAAACTGAAAGATTAAAAACGAAACACGCCAGATTTCAGATTCGACCTTCACCGTAACTGTGCAACTTGGTTTTTCCGGAACGGAACTGAAGAACAAGTTACTCCTCTTCGCTTGGCTCATTCCCCTTGATCGGCTTATTCTCTAATACACTATTCATCCAGGTAATTTAAACTCGAATTCCCGAGTTTTTACTAGTTTTTTCTTTTCCTTCTGTCGGAATCTCTCTATATACACCTCATACAATTGAGTATTTTGGAGATAATTTTGAAAATGGGCAACTCTGGACTTTGATAAAATTGGTGAATTTTGATTTGGGTTTGCCTTATGCTTGTAAAATATGCAGATTACAATGATGATCGTGATGATTTTTTAACCAGTTTTGAAGAAGATGGTGCTGGTTTTAGCTATAGGAGACCTTCACATACCTCACAGGGCAGCCGATCTGCCTCCGAAGTTCAACTCCATGCTTGTTCCTGGCAAGATTCAACACATCATTTGCACTGGAAATCTCTGCATAAAAGTAATTACCTCTCCTTTCCTGTTCAGCTAATTTTATTTGTTTACGAGTTTTTTTTTTTCTTTCGAATTAAGAGTTTATAATTTCCTTACCGGATTTCAAGCTGTTAATATGGTTTGTTTCCCCTTTCTTGTTGAAGTTAATAATTTTTTTTCCATTGCAATTTAATTCTGTTAGTGATGATCAAAGTGCTACTATTCCTTTTGATTCTTCTCGATTTATTGTGGAACCAAATTTGTTTCTTTCTTGCATTAGAGTACTTTTTTCCCCAATATATTTGTTTGTAATGTTAGTAGAGGCCGTTCCCCATATTTTGATAGTTTTGAGCAAGTTTGTGGACTTGTCAATATGAGAAAAGTAAATGTCCGGATGACATAATATTGGGATAAGTTTGTGAACCAACTTTGATTTTTATCAATTACATTCCTGACATTTTTTTGAAGCATTGGTTTGTATCCTTAGTATATTTCTAGCTATGAAAGAGCTCTTGTGAGTTATCAATGTAGATTAAATTGGCCCTTCTTCTGCATACCCACTTATCTTGCATTCAGTGGAACCAGATTCCTTATGATAATTTCATCAAGGAACATACTTGCAAGGCTTAATTCCTCACTCTTCGCTTAGAAATTCACCAATGATAACTACTGTTAACGGATTAAACTAAACCCAGACTGTAAAACATGTGTATGGTTTTCTCAATTTCAATACTCATTATTGCAGTGGTGCTTTCCCAACAAGAGCCACTGAAATAGTGTTTGCACATGGATTGCCTCTTTCAACCATCTTTTGTTACAAATATATGGTTCTTTTGATGGGGTTATACAGTAGGAACAGTCCCTTACAATAGAATTGGAATCAAAATTTCCTGGATTTGAAATTTGAAAGAGCACCTGTGCATGTAATGATGTTGCTTGTGGCAGAGAGGGTGGAGAAAGAGAGGATTTTGGAGGCGAGGAATATATGTTGGAGAAGGAAGGAGGCACGGTTGTGTGCATGGATTTGGTGGATAGCACATGCTGAGGCTTTTTTTATCAAAGAATTGCTTTGCTTTCTTCTTCTTCTAGTTTTTCTTTCCAACAATATACTAATATGGGTTGATAAGTAAGAAGGAATCCTCTCATCAAATGAAAACAGGGGTCAAAAACACACACACATACACAAGCACACACATTGGCAAGCAATCCTCCCATAGCTGACATGGCCAAATTAACCCACATTTATATGTGGGCTTCAATTTGCAGAGACGCACTCCACATAAGCAACTTCATTTTCAATCTAGAAAAATCAGGCCATAATGATTTAACCAAGGTATTTGTAATAATAAAAATATAGAAACATATCAAGACCACCACTAAATTTTATGTTGATTGAAAATACTGCATAAACAGAACAGGATAGGAAGAAGGATTATTTTGAATAGGATGATAAATCATGCTCATGTTCTTACTGTGTGTGCTGTCAAAATCCTTATGATTATTGATAAACTGTTAGACTTTGAAATTCTGACTATCTTTTTTGGATCACTACCCTTCCTTTTTAATGGTAGTCCAACTGTGTTGCGTTTCTCCTATGAACAGGAAGTACATGATTATTTGAAGAGTCTTTGTCCTGATTTGCATATTACTCATGGTGAATATGATGAAGATTCACGTTATCCAGAGACTAAAACTCTCACCATTGGCCAATTCAAGCTTGGAATATGCCATGGTCACCAGGTTTTGTGTTTATTCAACTATGCCTCCTTGCTTGCTTGATCTTGTTACCTGAGTTTAAACAAATATGCATTTGCTTACTATGCAGTTTTATGTTCATGACTTGTTCTGCCTATGGTTTAAATCTTCTGATAGCTGCATTGGTATTTATAAGGACATGTTTGAGTATTAAAAAGAAAATAATTAGAAAGAAAGATTTGCTGTTCTAATAAGGTTGGTTGTGTGTCTTGAGGTGTATAATAATGCAATGAGATCAGTGAAGGTTAATATTTTAATATGTACCTTACTGGCTCCAAATTTAATGCCTGTAACAATCCTTGAGCTACTTGGTATGTCAAATATCCCAACAAATTATAGGTCCATTTTTCTGACTTGATCATTGTGTCCAGATTTTTATTTGTATCCTGAACATGTTTCAGGGAATAGTTGCCCCCATGATAATTGCAATAAACCAAAAATGCTTAATTTACTTTTAGCTAGTATATTTTCTTCCTGCATAAGGTGCTTATCTTCTGCAGTATTTTTTTCTGCAGGTCATTCCATGGGGAGACTTGGATTCACTTGCAATGTTACAGAGGGAGCTCGATGTTGATATCCTAATAACTGGTCACACCCATCAGTTCAAAGCCTACAAGCATGAGGGTGGTGTTGTTATAAATCCTGGCTCAGCCACTGGTGCCTACAGTAGTTTCACTTATGATGTAAACCCAAGCTTTGTTCTGATGGACATCGATGGGTTGCGAGTTGTGGTTTATGTGTACGAACTAATTGATGGGGAAGTAAAGGTCGACAAAATTGATTTTAAGAAGACAACCACTACTCGCTCAGCACATTGACTCGTGATTGAATGATCACCGTACGAGCACAACTTCTTGCAGTTCCTCAAAAATGGTTTTGTTAAGGGGCTTGTATGATTATATAAGTCTTGTTATCTTATTTCTCAAACTAGACAGAGTATATATGGAGCTGAATAAATGTGCTTTTGCTGATATGATTCTGGTGTCTCAGAATTACTCTCTCATATGTGATTGTGAAATGGTAGCCTGCTGGTATTGAGCACTTGCTGTCAGGCTTCTTCGTTACTGTTACAATCTATATGTATCCTATTAGCATAAGAACTGGTGGCGTTTTTGTACATGCTTTG
>CAOGCB010614476.1:0-11963 GCA_948266635.1 Cnidoscolus chayamansa
TAAATATATAAAAATATTTATATTTATTTAATACAAGTCAAGAAAAACATTATTAGGAATATTAGTAATCAACTAACCATTCATCATCAAAAGTGGAAAATCCAAAATATAAATATTATTATTAAATTTTTCTATTTTTTAAAATGTTTATTAATTAGTTATTATTTTATAATTATTTATTATATTTTATAAAATTAAACTGTCTAATTATTATATAAGAAATACTGAAATTTGAGTTTTAATTTACATATTTTAATTGATAAAATTTAAATCATAAATCAATTAATAATTTTTTAAAAATTTAAAAAATTATTTTTAATGGAGAAAATTAGCAAGAATATGTTAATATGGGTAATTTTTGCCCGACTCATCTAACTCATCACTTATTTTAAATTCACCACTCAATTTTAACTTTTTTAAAAATTCATTCAACTTTATTTATATCTAAAAAACTCACTCTGAATGTATTCTATTTAAAATTATGTTATATACGACAAGGCAATCCACATACTATAAAAAAAAATTAAAGAAAACTCACAGTTTTTCTTTTCTCCATATTGTCGGAACCACCATAATTTTCAGCATCGTTGGTTCCATTTAAAAGCCAATGTGGAGAGGAGTTCAACGATATTGTCCTCATTGAATTTAGCCTTCGAAATCGATCGAAATCGTCATTTAAAGTCACAATACCACTCTTTTCTCTTTTCGCATTTAGCTCCGTGGAGTGACTATTTTTTGTTGTTTATAGTAGTAAGTGGCTTCTAAAAATGGTGGCGGGATCGGCTAACTAGTGATTATTAATGTTGAGGGAGCGGTGACCGTCTAGAATCATAAGAGATAGTGGTCGAGTAAGGAGAGGAAGGTGGAAAATTTTTTTTGAATTGCCATGTTAATATTTAATAGAACTTTGGACAGAATTTATTTATAGTGAGTTTTTTTAGGTGAACTTAAAGTTGAGTGGATTTTAAAAAATAAGTTAAAGTTGGATAATAAGTTTGAAAGTAAGTGATAAGTTGGTTAACATCAAGCGAAAATTATTAAATTTTTAACGAAAATTTAGATGTAATCCGTTAACAGTGAATTTTTTAAAATATAAATTAAATTTTAGGTCAATTTAAAAACAATTAAAATTAAGTAGTAAGTTTGAAAATAAGTGATAAATTGAGTGACCTCAGATGTAAATTAATCATGTTAATTATAAATTAAAAAAACATAATGAGAAGGTATGAGGTGATAAAATAAAAATAAAATTTTATATATAAATTAAATATTTGTTGAAATTATTAACCGACTCTATGTGAACAAAGGATAAAAATATATTTATGTAAGATAAAAGAAAATTAAAGAAAATTCATGTTAGAAAAAATAAAATGATGAATCCACATCATGAGTTATAGGAACTATCCATGTGGTTCAAATAATTGGAAAACATAGAGAGAAAAAAAAAAGAGTGTTAAAATAATAAATAAAAATGGGTGAAAGGTGTGAGTACGATGGAAGTAATAATGTTGAGTTTGGGAGACAATGTTGTGTGGTATGATATGAGTTTCATGAAATAAAAAACAAAATAATAAGTGTCCTTAACATCATAGTGGAACTTACCTTTTCGATTTGCCACATCACATTAACCATCTCCATTCCGTTTCCATTACAGGCTCCAAAACACCACAACTTGTAATGAATTGCTCAACAAATACCAACCCACAAATCTAAGGCCAAACCCTTCTCATCCACAACTCATGGATCAAACCAAAACCCATAAACCGACTTAAATTGCTCATATCTATCTAAAAATCTAAATATTTAAGTATTTTGAAATTATCACTGTTAACCCATGAACTAAAAGAGTGTTTTGATGATTATAAAACTTAAAAAACTTGTACATCCTTGAAAAACAAATGAAGACAAGAAAAATAAGAAGTATAGATAATAAAAAACGTTGAATCACAGTCCTTGAAGAAAGTAAGAATCAATATACAAATATAAGAAAAGTTGTGAGTTGCCATTAAATAAAATTTAAGTTTTTACAAAACTAGAAGCAGTGAGTTGAAAATAGAACCTAGACCTTCAAAACTAGAAGTTCTACTTTTATGATCCCAGGTTCTAAAAATCAACTCAGAAGGACTTTTCACAACATTACAAAAATAACGACTAGCTCGGTTTCAAAATCTACTTTTCACCTGTCAAATCTATCTCAAACGGCTAGTTTTTGTCAAAACTCTATATAAACAAAAATCTCTCTCATTTATTAATAAGAAGAGCATTTGTACACTTGAGAAAAAAATATATTACAACAAAAAGCTTTGAACATTTATTCTTCAAGCATTCATTAAGTTTTCTTTGACAAATCCAACTCTTCTTCATCATTATTGCTTTTGCTGTAAAAAGAGAAAAACAAAGAGTTAATTTCATCATCTACCAAAAACCTATTTAAGGTTGATTGCAGGCTTGGGATAGCTTGTGTTTTTTAGTATTTAGTGAGAAACACTTATGAGAGGTTACAAGAGTCTAGAAAAACTTATGAGAGGTTACAAGAGCCTTGAAAACTTGTGAAGATTGTAAAGGCTTGTTTCTTGCCCGTGAAAAGAAACTATAGTGGTGCAATTTCTCGAAGAAAGACTTTGGGAAAGTGGATGTAGATAAGGAGACCAAACCACTATAAATCTCTTGAGTTCATATTCTCTTCCTTATCTCTTATAATTGATTATGTGCTTGATTAATTTGTGCTCATATCTATTCTGCTAAACTAGATTTTATCTGATCATATACATGCCCTCTGCATTTATAATAATCTTGCTTAACACTTATTTCACTGACAGTACACTGAGATTGTTGACAGTCTAAATTTGCATTTTAGAAGTTCTAATTTTAGCACTGTCTGAGATTCACAAAAGACTTTCCCTAAAAGTCCAAACAGGAACACAAAAGTTTAAAATTTTTAAAAGGTCCAATTCACCCCCTCTTAGACCTGCACAAGGGACCAACAATTGATATCAGAGCCTAACTCTACTTAAGGTTTAACAACCGTAAAGAAGATCTGCTTAAAGTACTCACATGGCTGGCTCATCTAACAACTCTGTGGGAATTTCTACCCCACTAGCTGAAGGACACTCCATTATACGACCACCACTTTTCAATGACACACTATTTTTTTTTGGAAAACTAGGATGAGAAATTTCATACAACCCATAGACATTGAAGCTTGGAAAGTAATACAAAGTGGTCCGTATGTGGCACATAGGGAAAATGATCTCTTTGAAAAAACACAATCTTAATACACGAATGAAGATTGGAGAAGAATCTCCATAAATGCAAAAGCTATTAACATCCTTCACTGTGCTCTTGATTTTAATGAATACAACAAAATTTCAGGATGTGAATCTGCCAAAGAGATATGGGACAAGTTGGAGGTAACATATGAAGGTACAAGCCAAGTAAAAGAAACAAAGGCTAACATTTTAGTATGAGATTATGAGCTATTCCAAATGAAAGAAGGTGAAACAATTGCTGAAATGAGTACAAGGTTTATAGACCTTGTAAACTTACTCAAAGCACTTGGAAAGACTTTTGAAGAAGAAGAGCTAATCAAGAAAATTCTGAGATCCTTATCAAGATTATGGGAGGCAAAGATCACAGTAATTTTTTACACAAAGGATTTCTCCAGATTCAGGTATAATAAACTAATTGGTTCCTTAATCGCCCATGAAATGATGTTTAAAAAGGATCCACAAGAAAAATAAAGTTTTTAAAAAGGGAATTGCTCTGAAAACTCTTGAAGGAAAGAAGAAAGCTGCTGAATTAAATGTTGAAACCAATAATTCATCTAACTCATCAATTGATGATGAGGATATAGCAATACTTGCAAGAAAATTTAGAAGAGCCTTCAAGAGAGGAGGAGGCAAATACAAGAAATTTCTTAGGAAATATTCTTCTAAGGATGATGCACATGGTCACAAAGAACCAAATGAAACATTAGTGTGCTATGAATGCAACAAATCAGGACACATCAAACCAAATTATCCTAGATTAAGAAAAAAGAAGAAAAGTAGAGAAGATAAGGACAAAATGGCAATGGCAGCTATATGGAATCCTCGTGATAGTTCTACAAGTGATGAAGACAGCAACAAAGAAATAGCTAATATCTGCTACACGGCACTTGAGGAAGTTGAAGAAACTGCTAGAAAAGAAGATGATGTGGTACACATTCCTAACTCATCTAATTTAGTTGATTTAGAACTTGCCTTTGTACATGTATATAGTGAGTATAAGTCTTATAAGAAAAAATGTAGAAAACTAAAACTTGAAATTGATAACCTAAAGTTAGAAAATCAAACAATAAAGACTGAATGTGCATACTTTAAAAGGAAAAATAATTGCTACAGTGAACAGAACATTATAATAAGCAGAGTAAAAGAAAACTTAGAAACATCAAAAACCTCATACGTAAAATTACTAGATAAGAACAAATCACTAGAAGCTAGAATAGAATCATTGACAAATGATTTAGCAAAATTCACTAAAGGAGAAGAAAACTTGAATGCTCTACTAGGATCACAAAGGTTAAGTAACAATAGATATGGAATTGGATTTAATAAGTTCAGCAAACAAAGAAATTATCAAAATCACTTTGTAAAAGCCACATTTTCTGCATTACCTGATATTACATGCTTTTACTGATATCACAAAGGACATGCAATTAAGGATTATGCAATAAGAAGAGGAACCGTAAAACTAAAAAGAAATTAGGTTCTAAAGAAAACCTTTTCAAGAATGACTAACCCCAAGGACCCAAATCAAATTGGGTACCTAAAACATAAATGATTTTCATGCAGGTTTGTTTAAAGAATGATCAAGAAACAGAACTATGGCATATTGACAGTGGATGTTCTAGACATGTGACTGGAGATATGACAAAGTTCACAAAATTGAAAATGAAAAGTTGTGGACATGTTTGTTTTGGAGATAAAGGAAAAGCTCAAATCATTGGAGTTGGAACCATTGGAGAGAATCCATCAATTGAAAATGTGGCATTGGTACAAGGATTAAAATTCAACTTGTTAAGTGTAAGTCAATTATATGATAAAGGATATAAGGTAACCTTTTACTCTACATATTGTGAAATTTATGATTCTCTTAGCAAAAGCTTACTTGTAGCATCTAGAGTAGACAATGTCTATCTAATAAATATAAAGATGATAAAAGAAAGTGCCTCGAAATGTGTCATGACTTTACATGACAATCATTTATTATGGCATAGAAAATTAGGACATGCAAGCATGCATCTTCTTTCTAAACTATCAAGAAAAGATTTGGTAATAAGACTTTCAAAAATCAATTATGAAATTGATTACACCTGCAGAGAATGCTCTTTGGGAAAAGATACAAAATCCTCTTTTAAATCAAAGAGTTTTGTTTCTACAAACAGACCTTTAGAACTTTTACATTTAGACCTTTTTGGACCAGTCACACCTACAAGTCTAGGTGAAAAATCATATGCACTAGTAATAGTTGATGATTATTCTAGATTTTCATTGGTACTTTTTCTTACTCATAAAGATGAACATTCAAATCATTTGAAGCCTTTTGCAAAATGGTTCAAAATAAAAAAGGATATTGCATCACATCATTGAGAAGTGATCATGGTAAAGAATTTGAGAATTCTTCATTTAAAAAGCTTTTGCACTTTGCATGGTATTTTTCACAATTTTTCTACTCCAAGAACACCACAACAAAATGGAATTGTTGAAAGAAAAAAATAGGACTTTACAAGAAATTGCTAAAGCTATGCTTTGTGAAAACAATCTGCCAAAGTATTTTTGGGCAGAAGCCATAAACACCTCATGTCACATTATAAATAGAGTTAACATTAGAGCTATTTTGAAAAAGACCCCATATGAACTCTGGAAATGAAGAAAACTAAATATTTCTTATTTTCATGTGTTTGGATGTAAAATGTTATATTTTGAATGACAAAGAAAATCTCAAAAAATTTGACAGCAAATCTAATGAAGGAATATTTATATGATATTCAAATCATAACAAAGTATATAGAGTATTCAATAGGAAATCTCTGGTTGTGGAAGAATCAATTCATGTTATCTTTGATGAGTCTAACTCAAATGGACCAATAGTGTCCACCAATAATGAAAATAAATAGATTTTTCAGCAAAATTGCAACACACTTAATGAAGATCCAAAAGATGGTGAGGAACATCAAAACTCAAATTCTAGTCAAATCAAAAGTGATCAAAATAATTTTCCCCCATCAAATGTAGAAGAATTACAAATAAATGAACCTCAACATGAAAATCTACCTCAAGAGTGGAGGTATCACAAAGATCACTTAAGGAAAAATATCATAGACAGTCCATCTCAAAGAATGATGACAAGAGCACAACTTAGAAGATACTTTGGTAATATAGCCTTTATCTCAAAATTAGAACCAAAAAATTATGAAGAGGCTCAAAATGATGAAAATTGGAGTCTTGCTATGCAAGAAGAACTTCATCAATTTGAGAGAAATAAAGTATAGACTCTTGTTCCTAAACCCAAGAACCATTCAATTATTGATACAAAATGGGTGTTTAGAAACAAGATAGATGAAAATGGAAATATAATAAGAAATAAAGCTAGACTAGTAGCTCAAGGATATAACCAAGAGGAATGAATAGATTTTGAAGAAATTTTTGCACCTATAGCCATAATTGAAGCTATTATAATGTCATGTGCTTTTGCATGTTACAAAAACTTCGTATTATATCAAATGGATGTGAAAAATGCTTTCTTAAAAGGTTATATTGATGAAAAAGTATATATTGCTCAACCACCCGGATTTGAAGATCCAATTTTTCATAATCATGTTTACAAACTTACTAAAGCTCTTTATAGATTAAAGTAAACTCCTAGAGCTTGGTATGAAAGACTTAGTCTTATTAAAAATGAATTTGATAGAGGAAAAGTTGACACTCTTTTCATTAAAAGAAAAGAAAAAGATATGCTTATAGTTCAAATCTATGTGGATGATATTATTTTTGGTGCAACTAATAATTCTCTATGTCAAAGCTTCTCAAAGATTATACAAAGTGAATTTGAAATGAGTATGATAGGAGAACTCAATTTCTTTCTTGGTCTACAAATCAAACAACTCAAAGATGGAATCTTCATCAATCAATCCAAGTATGTGATGGACATGTTCAAGAAGTACAAAATGATTGGGATGAAGAGCATGGGAACACCTATGAGCTCAACCATCAAACTAGACAAGGATGAAGATGGTAAGAATGTAGATCAAAAGACATATCGAGGTATGATTGGTTCTCTCTTGTACCCTACTTCATGTAGACTAGACATACATTTTAGTGTATGCCTTTGTGCAAGATTTTAATCATGTCTTAAGGAATCGCATTTGATAGTTAAAAGAATTTTTATATACTTAATTGGAACATCTCACATTGGAATATGGTATCTTAAAAATGAATGGTTTGACCTAATGGGATACAGTGATTCTAATTTTTTTGGAAGAAAAATGGATAGAAAGAGCACCTCAGGCACATGCCAATTTCTAGGACACTCACTCATATCTTGGTATAGTAAAAAACAAACATCAGTAGTAGATCAAAAGACATATCGAGGTATGATTGGTTCTCTCTTGAACCTTACTTCATCTAGACCAAACATACATTTTAATGTATGCCTTTGTGCAAGATTTTAATCATGTCTTAAGAAATCGCATTTGATAGTTGTTAAAAGAATTTTTAGATACTTAATTGGAACATCTCACATTGGACTATGGTATCTTAAAAATGAATGGTTTGACCTAATGGGATACAGTGATTCTGATTTTGTTGGAAGAAAAATGGATAGAAAGAGCACCTCAGGCACATGCCAATTTCTAAGACACTCACTCATATCTTGGCATAGTAAAAAACAGACATCAGTAGTAGATCAAAAGACATATTGAGGTATGATTGGTTCTCTCTTGTACCTTACTTCATCTAGACCAGACATACGTTTTAGTGTATGCCTTTGTGCAAGATTTTAATCATGTCTTAAGGAATCACATTTGATAGCTGTTAAAAGAATTTTTAGATACTTAATTAGAACATCTCACATTGGACTATGGTATCTTAAAAATGAATGGTTTGACCTAATGGGATACAGTGATTCTGATTTTGTTGGAAGCAAAATGGATAGAAAGAGCACCTCAGGCACATGCCAATTTTTAGTACACTCACTCATATCTTGGCATAGTAAAAAGCAGACATCAGTAGTAGTATCCACATCTGAGGCAAAATATGTAGTTGCTGGAAGTTGTGTTGCAAAGATTTTGTGGATGAAACATCAATTAAAGGATTTTGGAGTAAGTTTCAATCAAATCCCGTTTAGATGTGACAATACCAGTGTAATAAATTTATCCAAATATCCAATTCAACATTTCAGAACTAAGCATATGGAAATTAGACATCACTTTATCAGAGATCATGTTCAAAATGAAAGTATAAAACTAGAATTTGTCAAATCAGAAAAACAAATTACAGACATCTTCACAAAACCTGTAAATGAAGATATCTTTTGTAAAATTAGGAGAGAATTAGGGATGAGTGAACCCTCTGAAAAATAAAGGAAACAATGGTCACAATTATGCTTTATAAGAAAGGACCACTTGAGTATACTAACAGGTAAAATCTATTAGTCTAAAATTGTATTTTATAACTTCTAAAAATCGATTTTAGAACATACGAAAATACTCCAACAAGTTTATAAGAAATCTATAAACCACAACAATAGAAAAACGTCTTACAAACACAAAATAAAAATGCAAAATAAAGAACATACCTGTTAAAGAGGAAAAAGATTATGCTCAAGATTATTTCTCAAGCAATAATGCAGTAAAATCTTCAAAAGAGAAGCTCCAAGAAATATTTTAGGAGAGAACAAAAGTATCTTCAAAATCTGATAAATGAGAAGAAATCATCCTATAGATGAAAAATAGAGGAAAACCTAAATTTTTTTTACACGTGGCAAGCAAGGGACATGACAGCTCAAAAAGGGACTAACATACCTCTGCAGCACAAGTCATTTTCAGCCGTTCAAGTCAGACGCCTTTAGTCAATCTTCAAAAACCAAAGCTTTCCCTCCTAGGCTTCAAAGAACCAAATGACCATCTCTCTACTCCCTCTCTTATGAAAATCGCAAAACTGCTCCTCTACAATGGCAGTTTTCAAAATTTTGAAAAACTGAATGGACTCCTTCCTCTTCCTTCTAAAACCTCTGATAAAGTGCTCTCATACCCTCTGCACGATCTCAAAAAGCCACTGCACACTAAAAATCTCAGACTTAGAAAAAGTATACAAGCAGGAGGTTACTTAGGGTTTCTGAATCTTCATCCTCTGCTCAATATTCAATGAAGGCAAACTAAAAAATGGCAAGAGTTAAGCAGACTGCGAGCAACCCCAAAGGAAAAACTCCAGTTGAACAAGAGGAACAGGAAATATTCAGCTCTACTGAATCTGATGAAGCCCCTGCTTAAAAAAAGATAAGGAGCTTCGAAAGACTATCCAAAGCACATCACTCAGGTATTCACATATCTGAACCACTAAGATGACTAAGGAGAGTGAATCTACTGAGAGACAATCTAAGTCCCCTAGTCATTCACCAATTCCACACACATGAAAAATCATATCAGCTAGATGGATAAATTGGGACATATATGATGACTTTAGCATGAATGTCAAAAAATTAGTAGAATTCCAAGGATGGATGTAGTTTATGTCATTCAAAAGTTTGGTATATGAGGAGTTAGTCTTTAGTTTCTATGACAGTATGATGATTGCGAGAGACAAACTATCTTTTACTATCAAAGTAAACAATGCAACCTATAGAATAGACACTTCCACCATAGCTGAAGTGTTCATGATTCGAAATCATGGAACAAGGATAGGAAGCTTTAAGGATGTTAATCAGCTCAGGAACTTTAAAGAAAAATCATTTCTGAAAGAGCTAACTCCCACTCATACTGCACCCCATAAACTCCATAATGCTCTGCTCCTAAATCTAGAAATGAGAATCCTTCACTTTTTCATCATTCATTTTTTATGTCCCCGAACTGGAAGTCAAACCTATGTCAGTAAGAGGGATGTCTGCCTATTGTGGCATCTAGTAGAAAAGATCAAATTCAATCTTCCTTATCTGATCTTTAGAATGATGATTAAGAGTACTTCTGTCAAAGGACTGCCCTGTGCTATGGTTCTAACCATATTTTTCTCCGCTCACTCAATCCTTTTCCCTCTTAGGTCCAAAAAGCTAATAGAGCTTAAAGAAACCTTTGTTAACCACAAAAAGTCTGGAAAGAATGACACCACCAGTGAAAGTGAAAATGATAGTAAATCAAGCAAAGGATTACAAAAAGGAAGAAAAGAAAAAGGAAAATCTATTGCTGATCACTCAAGTGAAGATAAGAATGTCACTATAAGTAGTCTGCTTGAAGAGGCCAAACTCAAGAAAGAGAAGAACAAGCTGGAGCTTAAGATGGTGAAGCTACTCCAAAAGCTGGACAAAATAGTCAATGAAAAATGGAATATGATTACTGCACAACACTCACAAATTTTAGAATTACTGACCTCTGCCTCCAAGTCTAGAGCAATTCCCTCTTTTGATGCAGGTCCCTCACAAAATGCAAATGTTGATCCTATTCCTAAAAATCAGGCAGCTTCACCTCCTCCAACAGAAAGATCTCCACCTGAGCCACATTCACCACACTCTGAAGAAGCTGAAGACTCCCCTGAACATGAAGACGACATTCCACCATCAGCAACATTGGAATAGAACTCTGACTCTGCATCCTCTCAATCACACTCTTAGGGCACTGCACAAGAAGTCATACCTCCTCCAGCTGATGATGTGAGACCATCTGACACCATACCAGAATCAAGGACCTCTCTCATCAACTCTCCATCACAGGCAACCACTACTCCTATGAAACAGACTCGAG
Source organism: Cnidoscolus chayamansa (assembly GCA_948266635.1). Lineage (NCBI taxonomy): Eukaryota > Viridiplantae > Streptophyta > Magnoliopsida > Malpighiales > Euphorbiaceae > Cnidoscolus > Cnidoscolus chayamansa. Next base: position 10,991 of record CAOGCB010614476.1, read on the forward strand.
TCAAAAAGGTTGCTGTGAAAAATGCTTAGCCTCCTGCCATTAGAAAAAGCAAGACGGTCTCTGCCAAGAACCTTCCTTGATCACGCTCAGCATCTCCCTTTTTTTTTTTTGCTTAATGATAAAAAGGGGGAGTGGTTTAAGTAACTTGGTTTGATTAATATTACTTTTGGATAATGTTTCTTTAATAACAGCGTACTATTTTATATATTATGTGCTTATGATTCACCAAAACTAAAAGTACTTTTTCGTTTTAAAGACTTATGATTATTATACTCAGGCGAGATTATATTTTGTTGTATATACATATACTGGTTGAAAGCATAAATACAGGGGGAGCATTAAGAGGTTTCTAAAGTTTTGTCATCATAAACTAAAATAGTGTTTTGATGTTACAAAGCTTAAGGAACTTGTACATCCTTCTGTGAACCCCTCCCCCAAATTTCGCATAGGATGATAACATGCAAATGCAAAAATATAATAGGATGGATGCACTTAGTGTGTGTGTGTGTGAGTCGCCACCTAATTTAATTATTTAAGGGTAAATTAAGAAAAACTCTGTGACTCCAAATTTAATTAACCTAGTTTCTAAATTAATTAGCCCAATGAATTAAAGCCTAGTCTACTAACCTGAGTTGGGTTCAGAGACCATGTCATGCATTCTAACTAACCATTTTTAATGTCATGAATTGTAGGGTGACAATAGGGCTTTATTCAATTCTTATGCTTCCAGCAATTTTAACTAAATGATGATATTGTGCTAAATGATGCCAAGTATAGCCAAGATGGGTGATGAAGAATAAATAATAAAATGATGAATGTAAATAAAATAAAAATAAAAATGATGAATGATGCTAAAAGATAAATAAAAATGGTGAATAATAAATAAATACAAGAAAATAATGAATAATAAATGAAATTAAATAAATAAAAGAAATAGAAATGATGAATAATGAATGAAATTAAATAAATAAAG
>CAOGCB010614519.1:0-22380 GCA_948266635.1 Cnidoscolus chayamansa
AACACTTATTTCACATTAGATTTAGAATCGAAAGTTCACTAAGTTCCCAATCATCATCTAAAATTCTAATACTTAATAAGTTTAACATAATTAATTAAGTACAAAACTACAAACTTAAATCACTCAACTTTAAGATTTAACAACAATATTTATTCAATACTAAGTATTGAAATGTTCATTAAAAACATACATGCTCACATATATGTCTTACCATATAATGAATTTCATGAAGAGCAATATATTGTTCAACATAAAATAAACATATGATCTAGAAAACTTTATAAATTCTCATAAGATCAAATAAGATCAATATATAGAAAAAATGAGTTCCAATAGAATAATTTACTTACACAAAACAAATAATTAAAGGCAAGCAAATGGCATTCACGAGGACTAAACAATATATCATTTTATTTCAACCGGAAAGATGCATATCTTTCCAGTTGATGCATCTTTCCGGTTGAAAGGAGACAAATTTTTAGTTGAAAAGACATGTCTCTTCATGTGAACAAACGTCTCTTCATATGAATCAATATGATATTTCTAATTCATCCTCGACATGTATGTCTTGTGTATAGCCTTTCTATAATTTTGAGTTTTAAGATAATTTTAGTGTGAAATTTTTCTATACAAACCTTTTTAAGGATAAAAATTTTGAGACTTTTTCTCGAAATTTAGAGAGAAATATCTCGATTTTTTAATGAAATTAATAATGTAAAGCGATATCAAGACCTACAATAAATCATATGACCAAATTTCAGAAACTTTATTAAAAAAATTTCTAAAATTAATTCACAATTTTTTTTAGTATTCTAAATATGTTAAATACATTAAAAAAAACTAGAAAATAAATATAGGGCTCTGATACCAATGAAGAAAAATACTATAATAAATTCTAAATATCTAACATATAGATATAAATATATGGATCTTAATCCATGTTTATGCATAGTACACTAGGACCATCATTTAGATCATTAATCTCTAATATAATCACGTGTATTTAACACGAATCATATTAATTGTTTCACAGTCTAGATGTGTACCTTTGTAGAGTCAAAATTCTTTTTAAACTTCGTTAGAATTCTCATAGACTAAAAGCCAAGCCTCTCTTTTAATATCATTTTTTCCTATTTGGATTATGTACGATAATAAAAGTGATATTGACCCATTAATGAGAAATAAGAAATATATAAGGAAGAGATAACTCTTAGGTAAATAAAATCATGAATCTTTTGGTGATAAATATAGAAAATATGTAAAGGAGAGATAACCCTTAAAATCAGGAATCTTTAAGTTTTCTATGATAGGGACTCAATCTTTATCTTTTCCTGAGTATCTTAACATCCCACCCTCAAGCTGGAGGTGATGGATCAACTAACCCCAGCTTGCATATGTACGAGGAAAACAATTGTGTGGGAAGACACTAAGTAAAGATATTTGTGGGTTACTGAAAACTGGGTAGATGTAGAGGGTGGATAAAGCCTTTATTGAGTTGGTCATGAACTAGATGACAATCTATGTCCAAATGCTTAGTTCTTTCATGAAACACCGGGTTTGCTGAAATATGAAAGGCAACTTTATTATCTTAGAATAAGGGAAGCGGAGTGTGTACCTATACTTGAAATTCTTTGAGGAGGTAGGATATCCATTGAAGTTCACAAACTATGGTTGTCATGCTTTTGTACTCGACTTCAGTAGAGGAATGACTGACTATGGCCTGTTTCTTTGATTTCTAAGAGACGAAGGCATTACCTAAGAAAATGCAAAAGTTAGTGACAGACTTGCATGTGTCTATGCAGGTTGCCCAATCAGCATCACAGTAGGAAGAAAGTGTCAGTTTATTACAGGTCGAGAAGAAGATGCCACGAGACGAGTTCCCTTTGAGAAATTTGAGAACTTGAACCGTAGCATGCCAATGGGGTTCTTGAAGAGACTGCATAAACTAACTTAACTGATGAATAGCAAAAGTGATGTATGGTCGGGTGAGGTTGAGGTAGAGGAGTCTGCCAATGAGTTTGCGATATCATTTTGGATCAAGTATGAGTGTTCCTTTAGTGGCTGAAAGCTTGAGATGGCGATCGAAAGGCCTATTTCTTTGAGGATATCCAGTATATATTTTCTTTTACTGATATACATCTCAGAGGGGGAAAGGGCAATTTCGATGCTGAGGAAGAATTTGGAGTATCCCAAATCTTTGATTATGAAGGTGTCATCTAGTAATTTCTTCATGTGAAGTAGGTTGGCTTCAATGATTACTGTGAGAAGGATGTCATCAACATAGATAATGAGAACTTGGATATTGTCTTTGTCGCCTTTGGTAAACATGCAGTGGTCATGGGGGGATTGTATGAAGCCAAAAGACATTAGTTTGGAGGTAAGTTCCTTATTCCATTATTGCCCTACCTGTTTCAAGCCATATAATGACTTTTTCAATTTACATACCTGATTAGGAGATGTTTTAGTGTATCTCATAGGAGGTAACATGTACAGCTTTTCATCAGTGTGCCCATGTAAGTAGGCATTGTTGATGTCAAGTTGATAGACTGGCCAAGAGTGAGCTGCTGCAATTGCGAGGAAGAGGCGAACAGTCACCAACATAGCTATAGGGAAAAACTCTCTATGTAGTCAATCCCTTCCAATTGGTTGAACCCTTTGGCTACAAGGAAGGCTTTATACTGATCAGCTAAATCGTTCGACTTATACTTCACCTTATAAACCCACTTGGAAGCTATCGGCTGTTTGTGAGTGTGTCATGGAACTAACTCCCATGTCCCGTCTTTCTCTAAAACCTACAGTTCATCTTGCATAGCTTTCTGCAAGTTGGGGTTGTCTTTGGCTTGGTTATAGGTACTTAGCTCATGAATAATGGAGATGGCAACTGCAAAGTGAGAGTGTAGAGAAGAAAAAGTGATGTGAGTATGGACAAAGTAATTTGTCAGGCACCTTAATGAACGTCATGAATAGACAATAAGCCCAAAAGAAACCTCGAAGGAAGTTTGGACTTGAGTAAACCGAAAGCTGATAACGAGCCATACACGAGGTGAGATATCACGTCTTGCCCATCTTGAACCAAGACATGTCTCTCGGTGCCACCCTATACTGCAATATAGGGGAAAGACCCCCTGGACACCACCGACTGGACCATTCGCTCTCATAATGGCTGACGAAGCCTAGCCACCGCAAATAGAAACTTAGCATTGATCTTGGAACTTCAAGTCTCATCAAGATTAGATCAACGATGCATCAGGATTCTAGCATGGCTTGTGTCATGTGCCCGTTCAGAGCTTTCGTTCCCATGCAAGAAAGTCCAAATTCATTTGGCAATGGGTACCTTTGGATTTAACCCTCATTCAACCTCAATCGTTAGATTTGGATAATCACTTCCCACTAAGAAAAACCCCATTCAGGCCATAACATTTTCTACCTCGAGCAACCCATTAGATGCAGTTAAGCCGACTGTCACATTTAATGCTTTGCATATCTTTAAACTTGGGCCGTAGATGACCCCTTAAAAGAGAGCAGTCCAGATGAAAGGGGGAAAAGCCCTATAAATAACTCACTCTACACCATTACAAAGGGACTTTTTTTTTTGGAAAAAAAAAAAAGAAAAGACTTTGAGAGGATTTTTTCGAAGGAGAAAGATTCGGTTTGAGGATGCTTCTTTGTGAGGAAAGTATTTTTCTTTCAAAAATAGGGGGCTTTTTGGATCAAATTTGACAGGTAGGAGAACTATGAAGAAAGGAAAGAAAATAAAGAAGGTAGACAAAAACAGAAACCCAATCAAACTGCTCACCCGAATAACGGTTGACCAACTCTTTCTTTATCACGGATACTCCATTGATGAAGCAGTCAATGAACTAGTCTTCTAGGTCTTCATAATCCTGCTTCGTCCCTGCCATTTCAACCTCTGGAGATTTCATTTTTTCCCTCAAGCCTTTTGAATCTTTCTCTACCTGCTCCCTCATGGAAAGCTCGATGACAATGCGCACGTGAGCCGCCTCTAGCTATTCCAAGGCCTCCTTCTAAGATGCCTCTACCACCTCTACCTTTTCCCTGGCTTCCTTTGCAGCAGTCTTATATGCCTCAGTTTGCACCTCCAGCTCACCTCATCTCCCTCTCAACCCAGAGATGGTCTCGTGCAGCACTTAGGCCCCTTGAACCGTCTCCAACCCAAATTGAATGACCTAGAAGGTGGCTTCCTCGTGGTCCAAGGAGTCCCACCTTTTGTGGTCAGTTGGCCCCATGATTTTGCGGGCCACATAATTTACCACCTCTAAGTATTCTAGAGAATCCTATTTCGAAAAACGTTGTGGCTAGGTAGGAGAAGGAAGTGCTGGCCGAGATACTTGTGGCCTAGGAAGAGGAGAAGTGGGAGGTGTTTATTCCACCCTTACTGTTGAAGGGGATAAAGGCAGACTGGGCTCATCAACAATGATGTGTCGTTTATTTTGAAGCTAGATTGGGCTCTCTAAAGGTTCGCCTACAGTATCATGGTCACGCTTTTTTTTCTACATCTTCGTAACTATGTGCTCATGCTATAGCTTTGCCCATACCTGTTTAAAAGAAGACATACGTCAAAATTAGTCAAAGGCAAGAAAAGAAGTATAAGAAGAAAGATAAATACCAGTATCACGGCCTAGGTGTGTGTCAATGATCTCTCTCGCATCCGACTTGTGATCAGACAACAATGACTTCAAGTGAGTCACAACTTTCTCTTCATCCAGAGAAAGGTCCACCGCTCCTATCACCCGGTTGGCTCCCTGGTTCCAACTGAGGGGGAAAGGCCCTAAGATCATGGGTGGTCTAGCCAAGAGAATGAAGAACTTATCTTTCTAATTTTTCAAAGATGAGAGAATGTGGGTGAATAATTGACATCCCCTCCTGGCAGTAAAGAACCAGAAATCCTCACCATTGCTGCTGAGGAGGTTATAGAAAGATCGGAAGACCGAGACAAACAACTGGATATTGTGCTTGGGGTGAAGTTGGGCTACATAAATGTTTAGGTGGGCTAGGACCACAACAAAAAATGGTCCATAGGGAACCTTAACCCGGCCCTCAGCTGCTCTTCATACACGATGATCCCTGACAGGTGGGTATCACTGTTGGCATAGTAGTTCAACCACGACGAGGTCAAGGCGAACCAGTCAATCAGAATGTTGTACTCGGCGACGATGCGGCTGAGGTCTCGGACGCCAATTGAAGAAGGGGTATCAAAGATAGAAGGAAACTCATCCAAATCCTCCTTATCTGGAAGAGGGGTAGAAGCTTCAGGCAAAGGGGTGGCAGTATTTGGAGGAGAAGTGGCCGGAGCCAAGGATAGAATGACCTCAGCGGCCTCTTTATGACTGGGAGACCCAAAAGAAACCATCACAATTTCTGGGTCTATGCTAGTAGGAGAAGATGAAGTGGAAGAAGTGATTGGTTTAAAAGATGAATTATCACAGATGGGGTACGTAGAGATAATGGAGAAAATTACAGAAGTTGGAAGATGGAGGAAGTCACGAAAAGCTCTGGAGAAGATGATGCATAATAGAAGTAAGGAAGCAAAAGGTGGAAGGTTTCCCTTAAATAGGCGTTGGGGCAACCACGAGGGTCGAAACCCTTCTATACCAAGTGTGAAACGACATCATTTTGGCCTCTGAAGTTAATGCTAAAGCAACAAAAAGAATGACGCTTCAGAGTTTCTACCACATATGCCTTGATTCCAATAGACACCATCATTGCCCTCGACAACAGTGAAATGCTAGGCAGCTCCATAACTATGCGCCACAATTCAAAATTCAAATGCCCAAAGCGTCCTCTAGAATCTTCCCCCGCCCCCACTTAGGGCTGAAAGATATTACAGGTTAATTAGATGGAATATAAGGTACACCTCACCTGGGTTCCACTGCATCTCTGCTAAATAGACATAAACCGCCACAAATACCATATCTCGTGTCACCCCCACTTTGTTAGACCTAGTTAGAGTCATGATATATTATATTAGAGCTGTGATATATTATCTGAGAGACACAATATATTATGTTAAAGACATTTTATTAACAATAGAAGGTTACTAATACAATAACAATCATGTTTAGAATTTAAGCTAAGCACAAGTAAGTAGCATTAGGGGAGGTGCTAGCTTATACTAACGTGCTAGCTTAACACCGAGGTGCTTATGACTTAAAAGTTTAATTCAAAAAATAAAAAAAGCACTTTAAAACATATTTAATGAGTGGAAGTAAAATTTTAAAATAAGCTACACAAAGTTGTCAAAATTGTCAATTAAAGTTGCTCGGTAAAACCTAAAAAGGGCGAAATACACTATGTGGCAACTATGCCTCAGTACATGTGTCTAAAGTGTAATTTTCCAAAAAGGACGTAAAATGCACATGAAAAGGATTTGAAGAACACAAAAATAAAGCTTAGTAGGTCAATTTGCAAAAAGGTTAAGTGGTGGTGCAATGTAGAATTAGGAAGAGTTAAGTAGGTCAATGTAGAATTACCAAAAGTTTAAAAGGCAAAACTAATCCTAGCCATCCAAGGTGCTGCCCAAAATGATCCCATCCCTACATATGTCCTTCCACATCAGAAAGAGAGTGCAAACAAGGATAAAGGAGCAGGAAACCGGCTATTTCTTCATCTCTCCAAATCGGACAACAACCTTTCCTACACCATCCACCATAGGCATCGTCCATCCAAGCTTATAAACCATCAATTTTGGCAAGGCTTTCAAGTGTTCCAACACCCAAAACATCTTTCTAACATCCTAAGGGGGTAGTATACAGAAATTAGAGCAAACAAAAAACCATGTTTGGTATGCTTTTCAATTATGTTTTGATGGTGGAACCAAAATAGGGTGTTGTTTGAGCATAGGTTGCAACACATGGTTCATTTGCTTGATATTTTCTGTTTTGTTTGAATTAGTTTATGTTCTAATTGATTTAGGAGGTTGCATAACATATTAGGGTTTGTAAATAAGTGGCTGGACTCTTAAATTTGTTGGGGAAAAGTTTGATTCAAGTTGAAACAAAGTGGTATACCTGCTGGATTTTGAAAGAAAAAAAATTTATGGTTGTGTTTTGGATTGTGGCCGATTTTGGTATGATTTGGACGGTGAATTTTAAATGATTTTTTATGACACAATTTACCTAAATAAGTCCTAAAGATTCTGTAAAATTGAAAGGAAGTGTTGGAGTGAAGAAATTTTGAGTTTAGGTGTTGTCCAAATGTGTATGCATGTGTAAATATGCAAACATGGCTGTTTTGTTTTGGTAATTCATTTTGACCATGGCAGCCACTTAAAAATGTGATATTTGAAGACTATAAATATGCAAAAAGATAGTTTTATGTTAGGGTAACTATGGCTGGACCAAAATAGAATCAAACCTAGGTTAGTTGAATTGACACATTAAGGTGTTAGAATGATGCCCCTGTGTGTGTGCATGATTTTTATGTTGCGTGTTTAATTTTATATGTATGTAAAGATTCTTGAATTGGGGTGAAATTTGATGCCTTAGGTCCACAAATATGTTGTACTTTAGGGAAAAATAATTAGCATAAAAAATGTATCAAAATGTTGACATGATCGAGTAAAAACTCAACATTGTGCGAAGTGTTGCATATGTACCAAGATCATGTTATGCTGCTGCCCCATTTTAATCCTGAACATATGTTTGTCGTTCTTAAAGATTTTATGCTTGAAACACTTGTATAAATGACCTATAGTTGATATAGAATGCCTACGGCCAATATGGTGATCGTAAAAAAGTTGTGTTAGTAAGTTTGGGCACAGAAATTACAACAGTGATAAATTTTGCATTTGAGTCTAGAATGACATAAAATTGTATCGAATTGCCCATATTGCATATACAAATACATAGAATGGTCATTTGGTATAATTCATACACAATACAAATATTTATTTCTCGGTGACACATAACGACACGTAAAAGACTTTAAATGGTAACATTGGCCTATTATACTTTAGTGGGTATCAGAGTTAGCATAAGGGTATGACATGTCATAGTTCTTAGCAATACTGCACCATATAGTTGATTTTGAGGATACTATGGATACTTTGATGGTTTGGCTAATTTAGAGCCTCACCACATACGATAGACAATTTAGGCGCCTAGTACTTGTTTTTGTTAGCACTTGTACTTGGTTGCCTACATTCCTCGTATCTAGCATTCGAGCCTATCATAAAATACATGGGTCTAAAAATAAAATAAAGTTTTTCATATAGTTATTGTGACACATGCATTTGTAATTGAGACGTGTAAAATATGTTTCTCTATTATATGATTACATGTTGAATTTTGAGGCATAACATATAAAGATGGTTGGTATGCAGTTCATTAAATGATATATTAAGCTTATTGTTATGCTACATTATATTGTTGTGTGTTTTTATATGCCTATTGAGAATGTAGCTCAGTGCATTGGTTGATTTCCATGCGTAGGTAAAAGACAGTAGGGCGGTAGGAGATTCATCCACTGATCCACAGTAGCAGTAGCAGCTAAAGGAACACATCAGCTGGTCTACCCAAAGTTTTAACACTATATGTAATTTACTAAATTTTGATATATACATAGAGTTGGAAGTAGTTAAATAATACATAGTTTGGTTTTGTGAATTAGATTGTTATAAAAAAACATATTTTATGTGATGAGATGCTTGTGTTGGGATGAAATTGTAAAATTTTTGAATAGGTCTAAAAGTACAAGTTTGAGGGCCCTTATATATAGGGGAAACTCTTCCGATTTTTAATCTAATTAAGTTAACAGGTATAAAAATGAAATATTCATATGAAAAAACAAATATGCATAAGATAAGTGTGCACAACAAGGTAGAGAACAATAATAGGCAATTCAGTAGCGCATCCTACTTGGGTCTTCATAGGTCCGGTTAGGGGGTGCTACATCTCGCCTCTGCAAATCCAAACAAAATAAATAGGCCGCCCGAGCCTCCATAATTTACTTTACCTTAGGCCACCCGATGCCTCCATAATTTACTTTACCTTAGGCCACCCGAGCCTCCACAATTTACTTTTCCTTCAGACAACTTGAGCTTTCGCAATTTATTTTTCCTCAGGCCGCCCGAGCCTTCGCAATTTACTTTACCTTAGGCCACCCAAGCCTCCGCAATTTACTTTTCCTTCAGGCCACCCGAGTCTCTGCATTTCAATTTACCTTAGGCCATCTGATGCCTCAACAATTTAATTTACCTTAGGCCACCTGAGCCTTCGCAATTTACTTTTTCTTTAGGCCACTTGAGCCTCCGCAATTTATTTTTCCTCAGGCGCTTGAGCCTTTGCAATTTACTTTCCCTTAGGCCACCCGAGCTTCCGCAATTTACTTTTCCTTCAAGCCACCCGAGCCTATATAATTTATGTTTTCTCAGGTCGCCCAAGCCTCCACAATTTACTTTACCTTAAGCCGCCCGAGCCTTTGCAATTTATTTTTCCTTCAAGTCACTCGAGCCTTTGTAATTTACTTTTCCACAGGCCGCTCGAGCCTCTACAATTTACTTTTCCATAGACCACTTAAGCCTCTGCAATTTACTTTTTCTTCAGGACCCCTGAGCCTTTGCAATTTACTTTTCCTTTAGGCCACTCGAGCCTTTGCAATTTACTTTTCTACAGGCTGCCCGAGCCTCTGCAATTTACTTTTTCTTCTGGTCACCCGAGCCTTTGCAATTTATTTTTCCTCAGGTCGCTTGAGCCTTAGCAATTTACTTTTCCCTAGGCCACCCGAGCCTCAACAATTTACTTTTCCTCAGGCCACTTGAGCCTTCGCAATTTACTTTCCCTCAGGCCACCTAAGCCTTTGCAATTTACTTTTCCTTAAGCCACCCTAGCCTTCATAATTTACTTTTCCATTAGGCCACCTGAGCCTTTGCAATTTGCTTCTCACCTCTAAGCCCTAAGCCTTTACTTTTATCTTCTTCGTCAAAACCTCTTACTTCTTTATGCACAGATCACCCTTCAAACATTGAGCCCTTTTGTTCTAGTTAAACTCAGCCATCCTTATAGCGGCGGCCAAAGGTGTCCATTTCTTTGTGAGTCTCCTTCTGGAGAAGCGCACGAGGGCCTTCCCCTCGCTTCCTTTTCTAAGGACACATGCAAAATGGGGTAGTTGTGGACATAGTAATTTGTTCGGCACCTTAATGAACATCATGAACAGACAATAAGCCTAAAGGAAACCTCGAAGGAAGTTTGGACTTAGACCGAACAGAAAGCTGATAATGAGCCCAAGGGTAAATATGTTAGTCGACATTGAGCGATAACACGCGATGAGATATCACGTCTGGCCCATCTTGAATCGAAACATGTCTCTCGGTGCCACCATATACCGCAATATAGGGGACAAACCCCCTAGACACTACCGATTGGACCATTCCGCTCTTATGGTAGCTGACAAAGCGTAGCCACCGCAGAAAAAAAACTTAGCATTGATCTCGACCCTTCAAGTCTCATCAAGATTAGATCAATGATGTAGTAGGATGCTAGCGTGGCTTGTGTCATGTGCCCATTTAGAGCTTCCACACCTACGTAAGAAAGTCCATATTCATTTGGCAACGAGTGTCATTGGATTTAACCCTCTTCAATCTCTATTGTTAGATCTAGATAACCACTTTCCACTAAGCAAAATCCCATTCAGGCTACAACCTTTTCTACCTTGAGCAACCCATTAAATGCAGCTAAGCCAACTATTGCATTTAATGCTCTACATATTGTGAATACTCGAATTTTGAGGCTCAGAAAGTCTGTTTCCCCAAACTGCAAACAGTTTGGCCGGACCAGAGCTCGATGGAGAACTGTCCCGCAACTATGCCAATATGATACTAGAAATGTCCGGAATGTCGCGAGGGACTCGAAGGTGTCCTTGGAATAATTTTTGGAAGTACAGAACTCCCGAAAAATGAAAAACGAAAAAAAACTGCCGGTATCGGCGCCTCGGGCCGCCAAACACGGAGCCCCAGACCGCCGCCGGAAAAGGCGCCCCGCGCCGCCAAAATGGCGCTCTCGGCCATCGAAAATGCCATTTTTTCGTTTCGAAAATGCCATCAACTCCGCCTATAAATAGCAGCCTCCAGCTCCATTCCAAGGACACTGCTTGTGTTGACGAGCTTTCTCTTCTCTCTCTGCTTTTAGCAATTCTTCGGTAATTTATTTACTGCTTGTGTTGACGAGCGATCTCTTCTTTGCCCCCTCACTCCTTGCGATTCTTTTAAAGCTTTCTGCATTCATCTTGCATTAATTATTTGTTTTTTATCACTTGGATAAAATAATTTACTTTAGCATTGTTGGAAAACCGGCAAACTGAGGCTCCAAAGCGGAAGATATCTTCCCTAGGTATAAAATCGAAACTCTAATACTTCCTTCAATTAGAACATGCATGAAGCATCATAAACACTGAAAAATTACAATTTGGTCCCTGAGACCCAGAAAATTATAAATTGGTCCCTGAGACCCACAAAATTATCAATTTAGTCCCCAAGACTTAGAAAATAACAATTTGGCCCCTAAGGCCTGAAAATCCCCAATTTGGTCCTCTAGACTCGTAAAAATCTCCAGTTTGGCCCCTAAGGCCCATAAAACTACAATTTGGCCCCTAAGGTCCAAAAATTATCAATTTGGTCCCTGACAACCAAAAAATTTCCAATTTGGTCCCTGAGACCTAGAAATTTCCAATTTGGCCCCTAAGGCCCAAAATTTACCAATTTGGCAACAAATGCCCAAAAAAAACAATATTTTTGGCACCAAGTGCCTAAACAACCCAATTTTGGTACTAAGTATCCCAAAAATCAAAGCCCTTTAAAAGGCAATTCGAACTACGTCAACTTTGATCCCTTATTCAAACAATGGTACGTAGGCATGTTTGGGATCTAACCCCGAATAGCAAGTTCAAATCACCAAAACACTTTCCCCAGTTTAAGACCCTACATTTCAATGCATTTAAAAGGTTAGTTAAAAGCATGACATAGTCTTCGAATCCTCCTCGGGTTCGCAGATTGTGCCTTAATCAATTGGGATAATTAATCTAGAAAATTAGGTTAATTAACTAAAATCGGAGTCATAGGATTTTCCCTAGTTTTCCCTAAAGTAAATAAATAAGGTGGCGACTCACACACATCCACGTGCATTCAGTCCTATCATATGGCATTTATTGTCTTGAGGAGGGGTTCACACATATCTTTAAACCTGGGCCGCAGGATGACCCCTTTAAAAGAGAGTCGTCTAAATGAAAGGGGGAAAACCCTATAAATACCTCACTCCACACCATTGCAAATGGACTTTTTTTTTGGGAAAAAAAGAAAGGACTTTGAGAGGATTTCTTTTCGGAGGAGAAAGAGTGGGTTGGAGGATTTTTTTTTTTTGCAAGGAAAGTTTTTTCTTTAAAAAAAATGGGGAGTCATTTGGATCAAATTTGACAAGTAGGAGAACTACGAACAAAGGAAAGAAGATAAATAAGGCAGACAAAAACATAAACCAAGAAAAATGAAGGATGTCTTTCTAATAAGAAGAAGAAATATGTCCGCCAAAGCCCTAAGAACGTCTACTCTGAAAGGAGTCTCAACTGAAAGATTCTCGCTTCTCTCAATTCCTCTAGGTGAGTTATACCATCAAGCATATATATATCATAAAATAACATTCATATTTCCTTAGAAGAAATATTGAGTTTTACTTGGATTTCAATCCTCGTTTTAAACCAAACCTTTTGAGCAATCCTTCAAAAAAATTAGAAGTTTTCTACTTTGTGGATTCACCCTTTAAAAAAATATATAGATTTCAAAGATCTTAAAATGTAGATGGCTTAAAAGCCTCACATCTTATTGAGAATGGAATTACTCATCATTAAGTCAGTTCCTTCCTCATATATAGTAATATTGAAAGATCATATGACCGGATAAGGGAGGATCGATACGTGGATCTAAGTATCGTTATTGTGGGTATGATCACAAAATGTATGATTGAATAGATGCCTACCCTTCAGGGATGAAGTGGGGTGCCTAACACCTTCCCCACACATACAAAGAATCCCAGACCCAAGATCTCCTGATATTCACCAGTGTCTTATCTTAGGGAGTACAATGGTTTTCTCTAGTTTCCCTCAAAATCAAGGAGGCGACTCCCTGTTGTCCCAAAGTTAAGTGACCGAGAGGGGGTGATTTGGTCACTCTTCAATTTATCTAGAATTTCTAAGTTATTGCTCTAAAACTTGTTTATGAAATTGTGACTAAGTACTTCCAATATAAATTCTATCTTGTTTTATTTGTGCTGATTTGGTCAACTAATAACAGTAGAAAATAAATCTAGCTTAGCTAATTTTTATCTGTAGGAAAATTACTGTTCACGCTACTATTCATGTTAAAATTAGCTAAGTATTCTGGTTTGCTAATTTCAAATATATGTCAATCTAATCTCAAAGATAATCAATCAAACTTCAATAAATATCATTCAAATAATATCAGAGGAATTAATAAGTAATCAATTCAAAGGAGAGTAAGGTTCGAAAAATTCAAACACAAGAGTTTATAGTGGTTCGGCTAACTCTGGCCTACGTCCATTCTTCTGAAACTTCTCCTTGAGAGTTCCACTATCTATCTATTTTCCCAGGTAAGAGATAAAACCTTTACAATTCTTCCAAGCTTTACAAGTACTTAAACAACCTCTTTCAAGCTTCACAGGTACTTAGAAAACCTTTTACAAGTTTGATTTCCCTTCAAACTTCTTTAAGCTTTCAAGGAGATTAACAACCTCTTCTAAGTGATATACCCTCACTTGGATAAATTTATTCATTGAAATTTGAAATACAAAATTGAATTTCTCTTTTTCAATGAATTATAGCAGAATACTATGAGAAGAGAGATAGGATTTGCCAATGAAGCTCTTGAATGAATGCTATAAAAATTGCTGAAAATTTTGCTTAAAGATTGGTCAATAAAGTCTTGCATTCATTAGCCAAAACTTAGTGTAAATGTTGGTATTTATAGGTGAAAATTTGCTCTCATGTTTCCGGCACTAGAGGATAACAAAACGACTAGCTTTCTAGCCATTGGAGTCTGGCAGACTGTTGCACAAATTGTGCAACCGTACTGTGTCAGACTTCTGTTAGGCCTTACTTAAAATTAGCTTGGCTAAAATTGTTGACTCTAAAAGTAGCTTAGCTAATTTTAAATGTAGCTTAGCTAATTTTAAAAATAATGTGCTAATTTTGAAAACTAGTTTGACTAATTTTATTTTAAACAACTTTTTAGAAACTTGTAGTTGCAAAGTTAGTTTAGCCAAATTTTGCTCAAAAGAAGGATTTACTTGATTTCAAAAATGTGTTCTGAAAATTTATTTTGAAATCTTTTTATGCATGAGACAATTTCTTTAGCAAATCAAAATTCACTTCTCTTATATGTTTGTGCCTAAATTGACTTTTTTTTCATTGTTTTGCCTTGATCTTCTTGTCATCCATTTTGTCTTTTTCTTTAGTTCTAGTTATTTATGTACTCTAAAATACTCAAGTAATTTGTTAGCATATTTTCCATTAGTTTTGTGATCATCAAAATCAGTTTCCTCCTTATGAGGTCAACACTCCCAATCCCTCATCCCGTGGCAGGATGGCATCACGCGGGTGGATGATTCCTTCATAACAGTGAGGAATGGAAATACCTTTAGACATACATGGACTATCAAGGTCACTGTCTCGGAGTCGGCATAGGATGCATCGTGGAAACAAAATCATTGACCCAAGCTGGTTGGGTTATAGGTTGGGTGGATCATCGAGGAGCTTGGGAAGTTTTTGGTTCTGTGGGTGAGGGTTGGTGTTTTTTAGGAGCTTGGGGAGGTTCTAGTTCTATAGATAAGGTTTAGGGTTCTTCTGGGTACTGTAGTGTGTCATCATCAACCGGTAGGGGAAGGGGACAATTCGAAGTTGCAGGGGTATGTGGAGTGTGAAAAGGAAAAATGGATTCATGAAAGTGGACATCACAGAAGATGCAAATTGTCTCAGAATGCAAGTCAAAAAGTTTATGGGCTTTGCGACTAGGTGCATGGCCAAGATAGATGCACTTTATTGCTCTCGAAGAGAGTTTAGTCTTACTCGGTTGGATGTTGGTCGCATAACACAAGCAACCAAATATCTTTATATTAGTGTAGTGTGGCCTTTTCGGTGGTAAGTTGTTGTTAAGGGGTTTTCCAATTGAGGGCTTTGGTTGGCATGAGGTTTATCAAGTGGGTGGCATGGAGTATGGCTTCCCCCTGAGAATGTTTAGGTAGTCTGGCTTGAAATAAAAGTGATCAAGCAGTCTGTAGGAGGTGTTTATGTTTTCTTTTGACCACTTTATTTTGTTGAAGGGTATATGGTGTGGTTCATTGATGGTGAATTCCATGGGAAGTGAAAAGGTCACGATAATGGTGGTTGATGAACTCAGTCCCATTATCGAATCAGATTGTCTTGATGGTTTGGTTCTTAACAATGGTGAAAATTTTGGACAAGGTTTTGCAGGCCTAACTTTTGTGAGATAGAAGGTAGGTCCATATGCTTCTGCTGAAGTCATCCACAATCATGAGAAAGTA
This sequence comes from Cnidoscolus chayamansa, assembly GCA_948266635.1. Lineage (NCBI taxonomy): Eukaryota > Viridiplantae > Streptophyta > Magnoliopsida > Malpighiales > Euphorbiaceae > Cnidoscolus > Cnidoscolus chayamansa. The sequence continues at coordinate 15,561 of CAOGCB010614519.1, forward strand.
GGATGCTCCAGTGGTGGTTAGTTGGTGGTAAGGTTCCCACATGTCTATGTGTATTAATTGAAAAGGAGCAGTAGTGGTTATGACACCCTTAAAAAATGGTTTCCTTTGCTGTTTTGCAAAGTGACGTGTATCACAAACTATTTTTCTTATGCCTTTTGGCAAATTTGAAAATTTGACAAGCTTGGAATGGGAAACATGGCCCAATCTAGAATGTCACAATAGAGAAAGAGGAAAATTCCTACTGATATAGTGTGCATTATTGCAAGTAATGGGTTTGGGAATGGTCGGTAGGTCAGCTGATGGGTGGTCAGCACAATGATTTGTCATCTGGTATAGCCTGCACTCTATGGTCCCGACATAGACTGTCTAATTAGTCCAATGGTCCTATAAAAAGCATTTGTTGGATTGGAAATATATAGTCAAATTATTTTCTTTGGTTAGTCGGCTAATAGAAAGAAGATTATACTTAAAAGAGGGAACATGTAAGACATTATGCAAGGTTAGGGATGGGGTAAGTGTTATAGAGCCAACTTGTGTAACTAAGGCGGATGTACTGTTTGGGAGGTGAATGGGGTTGGGTTGGGGTAAGGGTTGTAATTTTGTAAAGAATGTCTTTTGTGAGCACATATGTGAAGTAGCTCCATTATCTATGATCTAGGTGGTGGTAGAAAGTAAATAATCTTTACTTGCAAGGCCATAACTTGCCTCTTTTGTTATGTTACCTTTTAGCAACTTCTTTACAAAGTTAAAGATCTCAATTGGCTTGTATTTGATATTTTTATTTGTGTATGTCTCTCTGGTTTCTTTAGGTTCCGTGTTGGCCATGCATGTTGGCTGATTAGATCCCTTTGATTTGAACCAATCGGGGTATCTGATTATCTTAAAGCACCCATCCTTTGTGTGGCCTGTCATCATAAAATGATGAGAAAATTTATCTTCCTTTTTGCTACCACTTCTCCTCCTATTATTTGTCATGTTACTAGAACCTATTTTTTTGTCGATATTGGTCTCTTCTCTTTGGGTCTGAGTTACCTAGTTTGATGCGACGATTTTTAAAGGCTCCACGGTGATCATAGGCTCTAATACCATGATGAGAAATAAGAAATATCTAAGTGAGAGATAACCCTTAGGTAAATAAAATCATGAATCTTTGCGTGATAAAAATAGAAAATATGTAAGGGAGAGATAACCCTTAAAATCAGGAATCTTTAAGACTCAATTGAAAAAAAAAATATTTCTCATTGATTTCTGACTGAGTGAGGCATGAACTATTTATACATAAATTTTTCTAAGCTAGTTGTCCTTGATTAAGACTCAATTTATACATAAAAAATAAAATTTCTTAGGCTAGTTGTTTTTTACTGGGACTCAGTCTTTGTCTTTTCCTGACTATGTTAACACCCATCCTTTTGATTTTAACTCACAAGCTTAAACTCACATGTATATATAGAGTTTGTAAGGTTATGTTGAAAGGATGTGACCTTTCATGTTTATGGTCTAAGGACATGTTCCTTTGTAAAGACATGTCCTTTCATAAAGACATATTGCTTCGTAAGGATATGTTCCTTCATAAGGACATGTCTCTTCATAAGAACATGACATTTCATGATTTAGAATTGAGTTCACCCATATGGGTGGACCTATATAGGTGGCCCATTTAAATTTCCAACAGAGTCATCCCTCATCTCGTTATAACTATAACACTCGATATATTTCCAACATCGAATTTTGAATTTTCAACTAGAATATTCATAGAATTCAGAAACTGGGTCGGAATAGTGTTTGGAGATTAAAATGCTAAGTTATAGAAGTTAAAGGACTAAAATGTAAAACATAAGGACTAAAATGAAAAGATAAAAAAGTTGATGAACTAAAGTGAAGATTGACTTGGGCTAACCTGAAAAGTCAAGTTCCGCCGCCCAACACAAAGGTTCGACTGCCGAACCCTTGTTGTCACCTCCTCTATAAATAGTGGAGGCAACCGGCCGAGGGAGAAGTTTGGCAAAGTTGCAACTCTTTCCATTTTTCTCTCAAACCCTCTCTAACCAAATAGAAACCTTGAGAGAACTAAAATAAGAAATCAAAGGTTAAAGAAAAAAAGGAAAGTTAAAGGGAAAGAAAGTAAAGGAAAGCGAAAATGAAGAAGTTGAAGAAGAGGTTGATCTGAATCTCCAGCGGGTTCAAGGGCTTCAATCCAGGTTAGTAAGATGTTAATTGGTTAGAAATGATAGAATGAAGCATGCAAATAGAAATTAGGTTAAATTGAAGAATTTTGAGAAAGAATGTAAATTGACCAAATGATGAACTCAAGAGGAATGAATGCATGTTTAAATGAACTTAAAAATGTTAGAAACACGTTAGTAAGTAAAAGACGATTATGCATGTAAAAGAAATGAAGAAATAGAGATGCTTAGGAAGTTGATAAAATGCATGTAAATGATGGAATATGGATTACATGTGGTTGAATTGAGTTGATTAAGGTTACATGATGTTGATGGAATGTTTTAAAAATGAATTGAGAAGTGAGTTGTAGGTTTGGCATGTTAAATATGCAAGAACTAAGGTTTTGGTAACTGCCAAAACCTAGGTTTGGTGGCCTAAAGGGGTTTAGGCCACTGAAACTAGAAGCAACTCAATAAGAGAAAGGGAAAGTCTAGCTTTAGCCACTAAAGGTAGGACTTTCGGCAGCGGAAATTGGTGGCACAGGAGGCTAGTGGCAACCAAACCTGCTGCCGAAATAGAGACTTTCATCTTTATAAGAGTGACCTTCGGCCGCCAAACCTGCCATCGAAAGTCATAACTCTAACAATTTTTAACCTAAATTTCTAATATTAATTATGTTATGTTTATGCCATATTTTATGGGGATTTATGGGATGATTTAAATATGTTTTAAGTCTATGTTAAGTCTCTAAGCTAAAGTCCGACATATACAAGATCAGATAATTGGATGCAGAAACAACGATGACAAACTAAAATCAGTCTACACACATCACAATAGGTGAGTAGAATTATGTGTTAGAGTAGATGGAATACGAAAACCAAATAAAGTGAAATATAATAAAGAAATGCAAAATGTTAATGTGTGTTTTTATGAGGCATGATTTATAAGGATAATTGCATTCAGAAACATGATGTTATGTGCATTCAAATGTATGTGTTAAATGTTATGTTATGCTTCACATAAAAATATCCCTAGAAATGTCCCTTTGAAAATATGTTGATAGTCCATTTAGCATGTCCCTCGGGATATATCACAGACCGACTCTCGAAAGACTCACGAAAAGATCTTAGGATGTTTCATGGGATATGCATGTTATGTTATGTTGAATCATGTTTCTTTTTTAGTGACGTTGTGAGATCCATGATACCTTTAATATGATATGGTTATGTTAGACATAGAGTCCTGGGGTGCTGGTAAACCAGTCAGGATTTATATGACCTGGGGAGCTAGTAAACTAGCTAGGAAAAATGTTAACCTGGGGAGCTGATCCAGCAACCGAGATATTTAAAGGAGGTATCATTGGATAACACAATATTCACGTACATGTTAAATGATATGTTATCTCAAATGTTATTCTATGTATATTTATGTTTATGTTGAATCATGATGTTTAGTGACATTGTGTGATATATGGAACCTTAATGTTTTACGAGTTACGTTACATATAATAAGTCCTAGGGTGCTGGTAAATCAGCCGGGATTAGTATGACCTGGGGAGCTGGTAAACCAGCCAGAAAAAATGTCAATTTGGAAAGTTGATCAATCAGTCAGGGTATTTAAGGAGGTATCATTGGATGGCACAATATCCACTTACATGTTAAATGATATGTTATGTTAAAGGTTATGCTATGTTAAATGTTATGCTATGTTAAATATTATGCCATGTTAAAGGTTACTAGTTATGAATGTTATGTTTATGTATAAATGTTATGTGAGATATATTTATGTATCAACGTTTAATGAAATTAAAAATGTATTAAGGTTTCTGTATTACTACTCACTAAGTTATGTTAAATAGCTTACCATGTTTGTTTCATGCCTCCCTTTTCCTATATTTCCATTAATACATGTTTGCAGGTAAAGTATAGGTAGACGTCGGATGTACTCTTATGAAGAAGAAATGTGCTTGTGCCCCTATCTTAGAAGTAATATAAATAAATTATTTAGCTGCATCAGGTATTTTTAGATCTTAAATGTAAAGAAAACTAAAGAAAAAGTTTAGGCATGTACTTTAGAAATATGTTTATGAACTGAAAATTTTAATAATTTCATATGTAGTACATGCTTGAATTATATTAAATCTAGAGATATCCATAAAAGAAAAAGATAATGTTAGGCTTATTAGATTTCAGTCACTTTCGGGTGGTCGAAATTCTAATATTGGTAGCAGGTCGGAAATTTCTGGCTATTACAATAACAAAAGTGTCTTAGGTTCAATTGGCTTTATAATCGCAAGCATTATACTGATATGGCATTACCGAACCTCACTATAATATATATAAATAATAGTAACGAAATTTACTAACTAAATTATAATAAAAATAATTAATAAAACATAGTACTGACCATTTAAATTATCGACGTATAAATTATTAATTATTTATCAATAAAATATTATAATTATATTTTCAACTTTCTTATAATGTCTTACACTCGGGTCAAAATCTCTCATGAAACTAATCTATCTATCAGCGGCAGATATAATAACTCTTATCAGAAAAAAAAAAAATATAGGATTTTCTCTAAGTTTTTTTTGTGGGAGGTTCCTCTTCTAATCGGAATTTAAAAAGATAATACCAATGATTTTATAAAATTAGTTTGTTGGAATGTAACATTGAAGAGAGACAAGGTTGTCCGTGAGTTTGACTCAAGATTTTTTTAAGGCAAAAGCTAGTTTTGGACCCAAGTAAGTATTGAGTGACAGCTCAAACCCTGTCCCCAACAATCTCTCTCATCTTTTTATTCCATCCCATAAAATAAATATAAACTATATTTCAACATTCTTCTTCTCATTAAAATTTAACAAATGTCTAATTAATATACATACAATTTCTGTAATTCTCTCTCTTTTTTTTTTTTATCTTTATATGTTAATGACTTAATGTTATTTTATACCTAAAATATGTTTTATATACAAATTATTTTATATGAAATTGAAAAACTGAAATTCTTTTTATTTTTATATAATCTGATCGTCTGAATGTATAATAAACACAATGACGATTTCTATTCTAGATGAATTTTTATTTTTATTTGATTTTTTTTTCCAATTGCAATATCCTGTCAATAGGATTAATGGAAATGACACCTTTGATATTATTAACTCTTAATTATACCAACTAAATAAAATAAAGATGATTTAAAGAGAATATTTCTTGATTAATTGAATGATTCGATTATATCAATTTAATTCAATTACTATATTATAAGAATTTCAATTTTGAATTTAATTCTATCTTTTGAGATAAATAACTTAACAAAATGGACTAATGAATAAGTTCAACCATCTTGCCCAAATTCACTCTTATATTTCACTTAAGAATAGTTCAATATATTTCATTTAAAATTAATGAAATGGAATCAAATCGAATTTAATTAATTTTATATTTTTTAATTTATTAAAATTATATATTTACTTTTTAAAATTTTTCTAATTCACTCCATTTACTACTTTCTCTTCTTTGTTAAAAGCTTTTACTGTCTCTCTTTCTTTTTCCTCGTGCCAAATGATCTCAACTTTTAGATGTAAACGAAAACATGAGAGATTTGAATTATTTAAATATATCTGATATGGCATTTCGTTATTTAATTAATGGATTTTGTTGAGAGTCGTAACGTATATTCTGATAAACATGAAAGAACATATTTAATGAATAATTTAAAAAAAAAAAGAAAAGGATAAACTTGGAAACTTTTTAAAATTCATTTTCTTCTTTTATTTTTCCTTAGGTTTTTATAATAATTATCCATTAAATTTTTATTTATTTCTTTATTTTTATTTTTTAAAAAACCTCCTTAATTAATCATTTTTCATTATTTAAAAAAAATGGATGTTAGCTCGTATTTTATATGTATTCTTGCAAAGAATATAACGTGTGTACTATACGTATTCTTACAAAGGAGAAAACAAAATCATGGAGTGGCAGTCATCTAACCTATGGTGACTTGGCAGTTGCTATGGGTTATTTATTTACTTCACACTCATCCAGACCATAAAAGAAACATCTAAATGATAATAAAATGGAAATTAGGACATAATCCTTTCATTGGGTTTGGTTCATCAAATTCATAATTTCCATTAGTTTCTAAACACATTCAACTTTGGCAACAAATCTCAACTAAAACTCTGTTATATCGCCAAAGCTTATATTATTTCCCTATTTCATAAGCATAAACATATTAAGTATTAACAAACCCATCTTACACTTATTAAGCACCACGATTTACCGTTGCCATGAAACGCTGATACGATTCTTGTCTTTGAAGCCTCATCTCATTGTTGAACTTCTTAATGAACGCTTCTGCTCTCTGATTCAACTCCTCTTGACTCATTGATTTCTCCCTCCTTAACGATGCTCTGTCGTTGAAAGTTTCCGACTTTCTCAGCTCCCGCCTAGCCCATGCCACTGGATCTTTCTCATCATCATCATCCGCCGCCACTGCTGCTGCCACCCGTGGAGGTGTGTTCCATGTCTCGCACTTCTTTAGCTTCCGTGACGGTATCTTTCCTTGTTTTTCCATGATCAACATCCACGTCTCCTCTATCGTGTCCTCTGCTGCTTCTTCTTGTAGTTTAAGGGTGTTCGTCGACACCGTC
>CAOGCB010614526.1:0-33381 GCA_948266635.1 Cnidoscolus chayamansa
AGAACTCGTATAATAGAAGGGTGCAATGAAAATAATCTGCCAACTTTAGGCCCCTTCACTATTATTGTCCCCGACACCTGATCCTGCACGAGACAACCATCATAAGAAAAATGCACATCACCATTATTATCCACCAATTGACCAACCGAAATAAGATTAGTAGAAAGATTCGGTGAGACAAATATATTTTTGAGAATTGGAGTGATGTCACCAACTTTAGTAATAGGGATACTACCACCATTAGCAACTTGAATTTGTCATGAACCATAATATTCACAAACATTTTTAAGCATACAAGGTGAGTTGGTCATGTGATTTGATGCAGCGAGTCAACAAGCCAAAACCGAGATGGGAGATGACTTTTACGTTGAAGCCCTAAGGCTGAAAAAGTAGAAACAATCATTTGTTGTACCATTTCAGGAGTAAGACGCACAGGGACAACAGCTGTAGCAGCACTTGTATGCATTGCCGGAGTAGTTTCAACTTGAAAAGCATTGATTTTGCGTGGAGGACGCGTGGGGCAATCCTTGATGATATTGCAATTCTTGGCAATATGTTTGTATTCTTTGCAGCTATAACATTGCGCGTTGCTCATATTTCTGTCATTTCCTTGTCCTTATGCTACAAAAGCAAATGTAGTAGTATCTCCTTATTTGAATGTGTGTTGCGTGAGCAACCGCTGTTCTTCACGAAGTAATTCTCCAAAACAATCATCTAATGATGGCAAAGGTACACGATTCATCAAAATAGAAAGAATATTCTCAAACTCAGGCCTGAGTTTCATTAAGAATTGATCATGTTTGCTTTGTTCATGAACGTCTTACACAATCGAGATGGATTCAGCAGGAATTTTGGCATAAACAATATTAGTAAATTCAGCCATAGATTCTGAAAACTAGAAAAGTATTCTTGAATAGGGAGAGTGCCTTGAGAGTAATTGGCAATTTAACATTCCAATTGAAAATGTCTAGCGGTATTGTCTTGATTGTAAACCTTCTTTAAGTACTCCCACATGGATTGTGTTGTTTGGTATGGTTTGAGATTAAGAACAATAAGTGTATCGACAGATCCTAAAATCCAAGTCATCACCCAAGCATCTTTGGTTTTCCAAAGAGATCATTTTGTTGCTTCCATTGGGGCTATATTAGTCCCATCTATATGACCCAATAATTCTTTCACCATGACAAATAGCCGAAATTGAAATTCCCACACATAATAGTTCTTTCCAATAAAACGTACATTGAAAGCCTCAGAAATTGTTTGATGTCATTTTCTAGGATAACACAAAAAACTCCAAAGAAGAAAACCAAGACAAGACAAAGGAGACAGAATTGCCAAGATGCAAGAGCTGTAAAAAATTTCAGATTTGAGGCTAATACCATGTCAATTTGGCTGAATACCTCTCAAATGAGAGAGTCTTTCATTATATAGGGAAAGCTTTGAATTACATTATATAAAATCAGCTCCTAATTCCTGTAATTGTGGGCTAAAAATCAGCTACTAATTGCTGTAATTGTGGGCTAAAAATCAGCTCCTAATTGCTATAATTATGGAGTAAAAATCAGCTCCTAATTACACCATAATCAATTACAATCTAGGACTAATAGTAATATATGTACATAATTACAAAGATATTTACAACTAATGAGTTTATAAGGAAACAATATCTCAAGTGTTGAACCTATTAACAGTTATAAATATTTTATGATAAAATAAGCACATAAAAAGAATAAATTTCTTACACGCTCTAATGGTAAAAAGAAGGCTGATGAACTTGATGACCTGTTGTTCTTGCCCCCAGCATTCAAAGCCACTGCCTTGCCTTGCCGATCAATCACAGGTGAACCACTAGAACCACCTCTTGTTCCAGATGCTGCCTGAAATTAATGTGAAAAATAAAGATCTTTATACCATACGTAATACTGAATGAAACAAACCATGCATGTATAAGCTAAAAGCAAAATAACTGACCACCTTTATTATTAGCATGTCTAGTAACCAAGTTAATCTATTATGACATTATTATATGGATCCTCCAAAATGTTCATGTTATGGGAATAAATCAATGTGAAAATCCCATGTTGCTTTGGAATATAAGTTGTGTGCTACTTATAAGGCTTTGGGCACCCCTCCTTTCTTGAGCTAGCTTTTGGGGTGGAATTAGACCCTGTCTATTTTCTTAACATGGTATTAGAACCTCCGATCTAACATTGAGCCTCCTATTTGTGTTTGGGTTAGACATATTGGTCCTCCCATTTCTGTTTGGGTTAGGTGTGTTAGGCCTCGTGTTTGTGATTAGGCTAAGCGTGTTGAGCCTCTCGTTTGTGTTTCATGCTCCAGTTGATTTAGACATGAGGGGGGAGGTGTTACGTTCATTTAAATATAAGTTGTGCACTAGTTATAAAGCCTTGGGCACCACAACCTTCTTGATCTAGCTTTTGGAGTGGAATTAGACCCTACCTATTTTCCTAACACAATGTAAATAAGTTAGCTTGATTTAAGGCTTGATTCTAGGAAATCATTGCGCTTAATTTTAAGGATTTATTTTTCAAACTAGTCATCATTCTTGTACATAAATAGGTAGTGATCATTCCTCAATAAAATCATCAAATACATATTTCACTACACGATATCAAAGATAGTTAGAGAGAATTTCTAATTTTTCTCTTTGAAATTAGGGTTTCAATCCATTTTGTGTCTCAAATTACTGTGATTTTGGGTCACTAATCTAAGGTGACATCTAGTACTCAACGCCCACCTAGGAGGAACCATTATCTGTCCTCTAAGAAATCCGGCCACTAGAAGGTTGGCGAGTGTTCCTCATGTGCTGCCTCAAGGTTCTGCCACTATCCCAACTCGTTAGCGCATGGAGACATGTCCGACATCTTCCAACGCTCCAGTTTGCTTCGCTGGCATTGCCCAAAGATTTATTCTTCATCACTATGATTTGTTTTTGTGTTTGGGTGCTATTTTGGAGGTAATTTGGCTTGTGTCACATATTTTAGGAAGATCGTTAGGCCCTCTGTTGAGTCAACTAGGAGATGGTTGTAAGGGCCAACTTGTTGGCTATTGAGTTAGCTAACTATAACTAACTGAACTAGTAGAGATACAACCTCTATAAGAAGAAAGAATTGTTGTAGTTGAGCATAAGAAAGAAATCATCAATACGCGAGCAAAATCCTCTCAGCTCTATTCTATTCTTTTCTCTGTTATTTTATCTCTCAACTCTATTTTTCTGTTCTCAGTCTCTAATTATCATCTCTATTTCTGTTATAAGTCCCTATCTTTAATAATTGGTATCAAATCCGGTTCGACAACAAGTTCACTATAAGATTAGGCACATTTAATCTAGAATTGTGAATAGCTAGGGTGGAGGTGTAGATCAGAGTATTGCAGGAATCTTGAAGAAAAAATAAAGAAAAATTAAAAGAAAAAATTATAAGGAGTGCAATGGAAACGCGTAGCGTATTTGGGGTTAAGATTAACACAAAGGGAGTCCTATTCATGTGCTTTTATCATTCTTATGAAGGATGAATGGGAGAAATCAAGAAGGCAAAAGAAAAAAAAGTGTGTAGAGTTATACTAATACTAGAATAAAAATAATTTTGCTTGAGCATGTGAAAATCATTCTCTTGTAATGGCTTAATTTCCATAAATTCAATCTTCTTGGTGACAAGAAGATTCTCAGGGGAATGATATTGTCATATATTTTAGGAAAGTTGTTAGGCCAGCTATTGAGTCTATTAAATACCACATTGGTTTGGAATAAGGATTATGTGCTATTTATAATGCCTTAGGCACCCCTTACCTCTTGAGATAGCTTTTGGTATGAAGTAAGGTCTAGCCCATTTTCATAATAGAGTCAACTAAGGAAGGTTGTTAAGGCCAGTTGTGCGAGTTGTTGAGTCAACTAGGTGAAAGTTGTTAGGGCCAGTTGTGCCAATCATTGAGTCAACTAGGGGAAGGTTGTTAGGGCTAGTTGTGCCAGCTGTTGAACCAGCTCGTTGTAACTAACTGAACCAACTGAGCAGCAACCTGTATAAGAAGAGAAGAGTTGTTGTAGCTTAGCATAAGAAAGAAATTATCAATACACGAGCAAAATCCTCTCTGCTCTATTCTATTCTCTTCTCTCCCAATCTATTCTCTCTCTCAATCCTATATTTATGTTCTCAGTCTCTAATTCTCATCTCTATTCTTTTTATTTCCTATCTCTATTTCTATTATAAGTCCCTACACGTAACAACGTGATCCAATTTTCTGCATTTTCGAAGGAGAATGGATTTGATCCAATTTTTCTAACAACTTTGTGATTCAACTTTTGTCGATTTTCTCTTTGTTTTTTTTTCTTGGATTTTGTTTTCATTAATCTACAACGTTAGAAAACAAAAATATGGTAGCAGATATGGTTCAAGCGATGACCAAAATCACAACCATAAATTGAATGGATCTAATTATCTAGATTGGAGTAAAACAGATCATCCTTATTTACGAAGCATTGGGATGAATGATCATCTTTTAATCAATCTTTTAATGATGATACAACGCAGACTTGGCTAAGAGAAGACGGTCGATTGTTCCTATAAATTCACAACTCCATTAATAGTGAGGTAATTGGTTTGATTAATCACCATGAATTTATTAAGGAACTCATGGATTATCTAGAATTCTCATACTCGGACAAAGGCAATATTTATTAGATTTATGAGGTGTATAAATCTTTATATCTGGTTGAAAAACAAGATCAGAACCTTATGGCCAACTTCATGGATTTACAAAAGAATCTATATAGAACTTAATGCTTTAATACGCTTTAGCCCAGATGTAAAAATTCAAAAGGCGCAACGAAAGCAAATGGTTGTAATGAGTTTCCTTACAGGTCTTCCTTCTTAGTCAAATCTCATATTCTCTCAAGTTTTGAAATTTTATTTTTGCATGTTGGTTTTACTAGAGTACTGCATCATTACTAATCATATCTAACCGGCTCTGATACCAATTGTTAGAAGAGGGTGGAAAAACTTGGATGGATAGAGAATTCAGGTGAGAACATTATAGAATTTAGATGAGAATAGACAGAAAAGGCTAGAATACAGAGAAGAGAATTGGAGTAAGAAGACTGAGATTGTTTTCATTCATTTCATGCCTTCTTTTAGTACATTCTTCCTTATTATATACTGGTAGTATTTCTAGAATCATCTATAACAAACTGTCAAACTATTCCCTTCAAATTCTCCTACTCACTGCCAGCTACTACCAGCTCATTTACTACTAACTAATTTCCCCCCACGCTATGATATGTAACAGAATGCTTCCATTGGCCAATTGTCTATAAAAGAGTATAAAATGTACTTTGTTGTGGATGAGAAGACTCGATAGGACATTAAGTTCCTGGTTGGTTAGACATTCTGTTGGGACTTTTCAAGATAAAGTTCCTTTTGAAATTACCATGAAATAGCTAGTATTAAACTAGAAATGCTAGATATGAGAAGAATTGGTTAAATATTTTTTGAAGGACTCCAAGTGTAACATACATCTTGCAGTAAAAGCTACTCTCATTGTCTTCGTTTAACTAATATCCCTTGATAATGTTCCCAGCCATTCCTAAAGAAAATATACTCGTTTTATGAAAATTTTGTCATCCAACCATAAGCTAATTCTTCTTCGCAACAACGTCCACAATGTGTTTTTTTTTCATGGAAGTCTTGCTGCAGAAACCTATCTTTTCACACCAAAAATTCTACCTAGATAGGCAAGCAATGAAATTATTAAAAAGAACCCAATAATAGTTAAATCTTATTAATCCACCCATGTGACAGCGTCCTCTACATTCTTCATTTAGCAGTACAAAGGACTAAATACTTACTTGAATGTAGAACGTGTTGAAGTCATTATAACCATCCCTGCACCAAATTAAAATCACCATTAGCGGCTGCGATGAAATGTCAGAAGAACTGACGTTTAACTGTAAAGACATGTTTTACATATGAAAGTAACTTGTATAATAAGCAGTAACTAATTCTATGATTGCAGTTTGTCAACAAGGAAAAGGCTTGAAAATAAAACCATGCCCAAAAGCTAAGAACTTTAATATCAAATCCACATTCCAAATTTACCAAAACTAGAGGAAGGTGAACTCACATAATTAATCTCATGCTAGGAACTCTTTAGACAATCCTAACCTACATCTTTTTTCACATGATGTTCTTAGATTTCCAATCTAAGACGTCCTTATTGCAGCACTGGGTACAATGGCCCTTCATCAAATTTCTTAATGCAATACGGGTACACCTAATAGTTTTATGCGTGTTTCTGTACTAATAAATACATAATCATAACAACAAAATCTGATGTAGAAGGCATATATTGGCTTAATATCATGAAACATAAAACAATAACGCATTTGGAGACATAGGCTTTATATCATAAAACATGGCAAGGACAGCTGAATTCGACAATCGGAAAATTTGTCTAATTAGAAATAATCCATATAAGCATCACTTGCTTAGAATAATATAAAATATGTCAAAAATTATTAAAATGCAGAAGCATTTTTCTTGTTAAATGAAGTTAATAAAAATTATTGTACTTTTTATATGTAGGAGCATCTCGATCCAAACGAGCAAGAGTACCAGCCAAAATTGATACCTGTGATTTAAAGAGAAATTGAAAAGATCACTGGACGAAAGTATCATATAGTGACAGAGTAAGCCAGATTTCTATATCATGTCCATATGATTCACGGAAAATAAAATGGACTAAAAGAATCACAATCACAAACATAAACATAAACAGAGCTTGAAGAAAGATGAAATTCCTATTTTATGCATGAAAGTCCATTGAAAAACAAAGAAAAGAGAGTACTGATAGAGACCACTTGGCTGATTAAACAGCTTAATTGAGGTTGTAATCATGAAACAACAAAGTTTATAATATTTTTGTTACATGTAATTTAGCCTTCTAGTACAGATTTATATTATATGTAAGCAATGATCAAAACTAGATTACTGCTAAGTAATATCAACATTTTCGGTTAAAATTTAAAAAAAAAAAAAAAAACAGAGCTACTATTTAGAGCACTTAATTTTAATCAGGAAATTATTCTTTAGGGAGTCCTAATTCCTATTCAGTGTGGCATTAAAGTGCTTCTCATGCATTCTATTCAGACCAAGACCCAATGGCTTGAATTGAGAATAGTGAATAGCTGCCTTTTCTCCTCGTGAGATTCCTTCACTGCTTCCATCTCCTGTTTCTTTCCCATGCTGCTTTTTTCAGCCCATTCTTCTCGTCCCTTTTATATGACATCCTCTAAATGCTCTTACTCTTTTGTCTTTTTCTATTTTGTTATACATTATACCAGTAAAGTCATTCAATATCTTGGAAATAGCTGCACGAACCTACGTAGTTTTCCTTTCATTTTCCTAATTTTTGTACCCAACTTTGTGGACATACCAGATTTAACTAGCCAAACTTTGCAACTTGAACTACAAAAATGGAGATTAGAAGACTTCTAAATTCAATGCCGTCTATAGGGATTTACTTGAGCTTCAGCTGTCAAATTATCAACATGCATCCTGATGTCTGATTTTGCATATCACCACTAGCCTTTCTGAACATCGTTGCAAATGCGTAAGCAGGTTAAGGTTCTGAACTCAAAACAGGTCAAGAGTGGATGTGGTGATGTGGCCTTGACAACAAGTAAGCAATCAACTGGAAAATTCAAAGAGGAATTTCTGATACAAAGATTTTATGCAAAAACCAAGAGTTCTAGCCATTACCATGCACAAATAAATAACATATAGATTATAAATGGATGCAAAGACTAGTTGTACAAATATAGCCACTAAGATGTGAAAACACCTGCGAAGTTATATCGGGTATCCAACATCTAAATTTACACCCACTACAATAGTAATGCAATAACTGTTTTCTTCCTGCAATAAGGACAATTATCTATCATGACCTAAATTTCAGGCCTTCCGTCTGGTACTGCAGAAACAATGTTATGAGCAATTACTGAAATCAATGTAATTGACCATACAATTTTTGTCCTACATGAAGTCAAAAAATGATATCCACTGGCCATGTGAAAGTGTACATCCATATCTTTGCAATGAGTAATGAAGCGTTCAGATTGATTGGAAGGGAGAAGTGGAGAGGGATCCATATATATGAAGACTGAAGTAAATACCTTCTCATTACTATCATTGCCAACAACTCTGATTTCCAGTCCAACACAAGCAGCCTCGGGGGCAAGAGGAATCTCCTCATAGTTCAGAAATTGTATAGCACCAGGATCATAACGAAAGAAGCCAAAATCATGGACCTAGACAAAAATGAAAAAGCGTTTGGAAACAAACATATACAAATAAATGCAACAAAGTCAAACAGTATATGCACATATCTACTACTAAGGTCATCAGCATGTGGAAGGTAATGCACAGACGATAATACCGGTCTTTTGCAAGCAAGTAGTCTTACAGTCGTGATGTAATTAGTACTATATGCATTGTCCATGATATTTAGACATGAGAAACTAATTCTGCATACCATGATTACCTCAATTCAAATGGCAGGCAATCTTAATATTACTAAAAATGTAAGGACCTGGAAAAGAGGTAACTGTAACAAGCGGATGTAAAGACCTATCATCCAAGGACACTTGTGAGAACAACAACATGAGATTACAGGCAACAAAGTTATCCTTTTTGGAGAATTGAAAGAAAAATGTTTACAATGTTTGCATTTCATCGTAAGATAACTACAGGGCTCTAATTAGGTTCTAGTTCTTGACATTTAAACAAATTTATAATTTACTTCAAATTGTACATTCAATTTTGATTTACACGCTTGCTCCAACCGATGGAAGCACCATGAACATAATGTGAGCATTCAACAATCTTTTTTCCTTTCAAGAACTCTATATCAAGTTATTAATAATTCAAGGCTTAACTGTTCTTTTTCTATTAATTTGTAATAAAGTTTATTTCCACCTTTCCATAGTAGATTCTTTTTTTTTTCTACCACTAAATTTTTATCCTTTTTCACCTAAAAGAGTGAATAGTCTACGAAATTTTGTTCAATAAAAGGCAAATGAAAACAAAAAGAGTAAACTCACTGGATCTCGGTATATAGGATACACGGGAATTTCTTCATGGTTTACAAATATGGCCTGTGCAACTACTGGACCTATAACACCAGAAAAAAGATATAGATATTAAATGAAAACATTAAAACAAGATCATTATTCATTAACTTACGTCTTAAATTAAAAAAAATAAAGAATATATATTACTATTTTTTAATTTACTTTAACCCGATCTTAATTTTCTATCTGAATAATTAAAATCAATAATGGTATCAAATTTTTTACATACTAAATTTAGCTTTAAATTGTTTATTAATATGTTGTATCACTATTTTCGACAAAAGTATCTTAAAATAATTACTTTGTGGTTTAGATTAAAATACCAAACAGAGGGACCGAATCCATATCTCAATAATAATTACTAATTAATTAATACTATAATAAAAAGTAATATTTTTAATAGTGCTAATTAAATAAATGTTGTATTAACCTAAAAAATAAATTGAGATTAACTTTGAGCAAACACTTAGTTAAATTTTCTTCAACTTCAATATCAGGAAGCAAATTATCGAATGAAACTTTAATAATAGATTTAAAATACAAAAATATTGAAAATTAGTGACATGTAATAGAAAAAAAATGTTTTTAATTTGAACATAAAATTAAAAGTATGAACATTATGCAATTAACTGTGCGTACCTTTTTAGTGTTTAAAATGTGTTTTTTTTTTTCTTTGAGAAATAAAAATGTGAATTTTTTGAATAGATAGCAAATAAAAATACAAGAATGCAATAGAGAAAGAAAAATAACTATTTTGCACCTAAGATTATATATATTTCAAAATTCAATGTTTTAGTTATTGTATTTGAACTCAATTAAACAGGATTCTTTTCATCTATATTTAATAATATTTTTTATTTGAAAAATCAAAATATGACATATATATTAATTTTAATATATTTCAATGTTAAATTTTATTTATAAGAAAATAAACAAATAAATTTTTATATAATTGTACATAAATTTTATTTTTAAAAATAAATTTAAAATTAAAAATAATTAAATTATTTCATGGAATATAGGAATTAAAAAATAAATGAGTTGAATTCTTTATAAAAAAATATTTTAAATAATATATTTTTTTAAAATAATTATTTAATCCGTGAAATCAACACGGATGATGACCTAATTATCTAAAAGAATAAACTATTTAATGTAATTTAAAAATACAACAACCAAATAATTAATTTCACCGACCAATATGTACTAAATAATAATTCTACCTATTTTTTTTTTATCATTCATATCGGAATTAAATTAATCAGAAGTAACACACCAGGCTTAACGACATGGCGATTGGTAAGGATGATGCCACGTTGCTTATCGACGACGAAGCCAGTGGCGGAGCCAGAGGAGGGAAGTTCGGTGTCGAAGGAGCGGCAGGCAGTAACACGCAGCACCACTACGGCGGGAACTACCTTGTTGATAGTCTCTCTCCAACCCTCGGCGGTGTCCACTTTCTCTTGAAACGGAAGGTCGTTGTCCTCCGCTTGGTCGCGGTCATCGTCACTGGATTGCAGGCCCATAGACTCCATCTCCAATTCTATTTTCTCCATTGAAGGTGAAGGTGAAGGTGAAAGTGAAACTTCAATCTCTTTCCTTCTCTGAGAAAAAATTGGCTTGACTTGGGATTTTGAAGGCTTCTCTTTATAATCTCTGCTTTTGCTATTAATCTTCGTCGCCGGCGTCAACCAATAGAAATTAAAAAAGAAAAAGTTGCGATTGTAAAGACTCGCCAATCTCACCATTTAGATTTCAAAATATTAAATAAATGAATAAATAAATCAAATGATATTGTTTTTGTTCTCTTCTTTAAGCATGCGTAAGGCACGGTACCGGCAGCAGTGAACTATTCTTCTGATTGGTTGTGGGTATTGCTTTCAGCTTTTATCTTCAAATATGGGCATCGTTAGGCTTTTATACATATCTACATATAAGGAGCTCAAATGATAAGATTATGTGCACAACGTGCATTTGTATCATAAAGATAGAGCTAATAATCGGTAATTAGTCTAACAAAACAAGCCTTAACTTGAATGTAACATAAGGTATTAAAATCAAATAAAAGATAAAAAAAAAAAAAAAAAGCTATTTTCTCAGCATCAGATTAATTCCTTGGAAGTGTCCTTTTTGATGAAAACTCAACAAGCGGCTTTTCTGCAGTTCTGAGCAAGTTATAGGCAAATGCTCCGGCTATGGCTCCAACTATTGGGCCTACGATATACACCCATAACCCCGAGTAGACGTGCTTAACTACTGCTGGCCCAATGCTCCGTGCTGGATTCATCGATGCTCCTGAAACCGGCCTACAAAATACATAGGATTATACATAGGTTTACTTAGAGACCGACGAAAAATCAATGATTTTTAAATAAAAGGTGAAAAAACTACCCTGCGACGAATACGTTCAATGCTATAGTCATTCCAACACCAATGCCTCCCAGCTCCCCCACCTGTGAACACGTAATTTTATGAATTTATTTATCTTTGTATGAGATCATCCCAAGCAGTATACAGATATAACTTACACAAGCAGTCTGATATAGGGAGAAATAAAATATGGGGTTGAAAAGACAAACCGCTCTATGATCAGTGGAGGTGCCAGAGATAACGAACATTAGGAGAAAGGTGATGATGATTTCTACAACTAATGACTGCACGTTTGATCCAACTGGTATCGTTCCAAAATATGCATTTGGAGTTATATCAAACACCAAGACTAATGTGCCACTTGCAAGAATTGATCCCAACACCTGCGCAGCTATGTATAAAGGCACCTACCAACCATCAAACACACACAATTATTTAGCTACTTAATTCACTATGAGATAAAAGTAGTTTTCTTCGTTTTCTGATAAATGGTTCACGATACTCACATCCCGTAAAGGAAATCGGCGGAAAATAGCAGAAGTGATAGTGACGGCGGGATTGAAATGTGCTCCAGAGATATGGCCAACTGTATAGATCATAACCATCACAATTAGACCCCAAGTCACGCTTATGCCCGGGAAAGTGACAGAGCCATAGATCTTGTTCACAGCAACCGCTCCACATCCAGCAAATATCACAAAATAGGTGCCAATAGCCTCAGCTACCAACTGAAAATAATAATAATAACTACCCACAGGCAATACACACATTATTTGGTTATCCATACATGCAAAATTACATAAAACTAACTTACCTTCTGTGTGATGCTCACAAAAGAAGTTGATGGACAAGAACCAACGGTGGCATTTCGACTCGGTTCAGTGGTAGACGTGGGTAGGCGGCCTTCTTCAATCTTGGAAAGCTCCTCCTCCTCCTCTTCAATTATATCTACATTCTTTGTAGCCATTGTTAAAGCTAGGAGAAGGTTAGTGGTGTGAGAGCTAGAAATAAAAGGCGGTTTAATACGAATTGGTTTCTTTGATAATGAGCGTTTTGTGGAGATAAAGATATGTTCTTGAATTTGATATTAGATAAGAGGTTTTTTTAGACGAGATATTAGTTAGAGTTCATTTAGGAGTGTCCTTGTGATTTCCCGCTCTTGATTATTAAACTATCATGCGGGATATATGCAGATTAGAAGTGAAATTATTTGTATTTTAATTATTTTATCAGAGATATAAAGAAAAAAGCGAGAAAACGTCTAATTCGTTTTAAATTATTTTCCTTTTTTCCTAATGTTTGAAGTAATAATTTTTTTTTAATTTTGAAAACATACAAGATATAAAATCTATTATTGTCATTTCATTTTTTTTATATTACAATAATTAAAATATATCCTATAAAAAATATTCATAAAAATATTTTTATACAAAAAAGTTTTATTGATACAATTTATTTTCCAAAACAGATTAAATTTTGTTAAATACAGCTTATTGAGATCACCCTTCCACTTTCACTTATCCAATATTATTATATTTATGTATTGATATCACCATTAAGCTTGATTTCCTCTCTTAACCAACGCTAAAGAAAGTACGAATCAAAATAGAAAAACTTACACCAATCGCCACTAATATGTCACCACTCTCAAATTAAACGGGTGCTTTGTATTATACTGGGTGCCGTTACACTGTATTTTTTGTATCCACCTATTATCAAGAAAATGTCACCAAGGTGTCATCAAAAATGAATTATTTTTCAAGTTAAAAGCAATATAATAAATTTACGCTTTAATATGTCGTATATTTAATACAAACTTGTAAATAAGTTGAAATTACAAGTGTTTTCATTGAGAACAAAGTAATAAAGAATATACTTTTGAATACTATTTACAATATAAAGAATTGATATCTTTCGCTTCTAAATAAATTGAATCTTTCTCATTTTATCTTTTTCTTTGTCTTCGAATATTTTCTTTGGAGGGACCTTAGAATTCCTTTTTTCAATAGTTAGTAATTCAACAAAGTTCTTTTTTCCCCTACATAACGCGTTCCTGTATGTATCTGAAAGCACACGAAAAACAAGGGGAAAGAGAAAAAAGGGGGAAGGGCAAAAAGTAATTTTTGATGCATATAAAATAAATAAAAATAAAGTAAAAGGTAACAATACTGTTTCTATCCTTAAAATCAAATTCTTTATCGATTTTGGCACATTATGAACAAAATAAGAGAAGTTGGACTCCAAATATACACTGGGAGAGAAGTTTCATCTACAACCAACATATTGTTAAATACCACATCGGTTTGTTAGGAAAATGATATATACTTATAAGGCTTTGGACAACACTCACCTTTTGAGCTAATTTTTAAAAACTTCACAATAATGCAAAGAAAGCATTGCATTTCATCAAGTTACCGGATGAGTTGAGGTTTGACTCAAAGGCATTGCAGCAACAGATAACCTATAAATCACATTAAAAAAAGAGTTTCAGTGTTGATTGCAATTCAAAAATACAGCCAAACTGAACCAGCCTGCATATTTATTAACAAACAGATTCTAATTGTCTCCATTTTGCGAACTAACCAGAAAATGCCAAACTGAACCAACCTACATTTTTTATAAATCAAATTGCTCTTTCAACCCCAAAATTGACCATCCATTCCTCATAAACTTGAGTCTTCTATGTTTGTACTACAAAAATACTATTGGTGACCAGGTTTTTATGATGCATGATAAAGCAATCTTCCTTAGCCCCTTACGAAACCATCCCTCCAAAACAAAAAAGATTATAAATATATACATACATATACATGCAACCAATGAAAGTTCAAAGCTTAAAAAAGCCTTCAACATCACAAAAGAAATAATAAACATCAACTAGAAGAGCGAAAATATATAAGAATTAAGTAAATAAACCAATGTAGATCAAGAAATTAAAACTTACTGAGATTCAATTCTGACTTTTTTGTTGGCCTTCTTCTTGTTCTTTTTTCGTTTTTTTCCAGAACTAGAGGAAACATCCAAAGATTGTCCTAAAACTGGGGGCATAAGTGCAACTGGAATTTTATTTTGTTCACAGGCTGATTCTGGTTCTGGTTTTGGTATGATGAACTCATGGCAGCGAAGATGCATTCCTGAAGCTGCATGTGAAACTACACTCTTCGTGTTATTACTAACTGTGGCAGCTTCAGCTTCTTTACCCATAATCAAGATAGGTACAGCACCATATTGAGCATGATTTGAGTCTTTCAGTTTATGCAGTGCAGCATATAATTTGAATTTAGACTTGACAATTTCAGAAATAATTATACCCAATTCAGAATTCCCTGTACAATGGCTTCCATTTAGTCACACACAAAAAAAAAAGTAATATCCCACAAGTAATTGAAAGATGCAATCAGTTGATTAACAGATAAGAATACCCATAAGTGAGAGAATCACAGCACGGGCTGCCAATTGTTCAGCCTCTTTCTTGTTTCTACCAGTCTCACCGGTATAAGTTATGCCATTGAAAACCAAAGAAGATACAAAAACCGGAAGCAACCCTTGTGGTTGTACAGTTTTGTATGTGGGATTTTGCAGCTGCATCTTGCTTGCAAACTCATTTAAGATGGACTTGCAAAATACTGTGTCCTGTTTAAGAAGGGAAAACAAGGGGAAAATATACCCAACGACATTTCAAGCATTAAACAAAATTTAAAACGATGCAAATTAGAAGCAGTAAAAAAACAATGCTTGTATCACTCATCAATTGATTTAACAATAATTATGGCAAGGACCCTGAGAAGAGGTGTAACGTTTTGGTTAAAACACATCACATAATGGTCTATTTTAAAAGTATGCATGAAACACTAAAGCTTTATAAGCAGGATGGCTAGAACCATCAAAGATACTTGCATGTGTCAACCAGATCCTGAAACATAATGGTTAACCTTCAAGAAAATATTTCTATCGATGCCCAAAATTTCTATGATCCTTAGTTGGGAAAACCTCTAAAGGAGATGTAGCATTGACCACAATGGTAAAAAAATAAAAAATAGAACGAATTTTTAGAAAAGATATGACCAACTTAAGTGACCACCAATATGCACCTGAGTATCATAGCACGAGAGAGAGAGAGAGAGAGAGAGAGAGAGAGAGAGAGAGAGAGAGAGAGAGAGAGAGAGAGAGAGAGAGAGAGAGAGAGAGAGAGAGAGCACTTGACAACATTAAAAAAATTCTGACAAACCTCACGAATAAGGGGGCATCCTTCATCCTTTATTTTTTTTACTATGCATGAAAATGCAAGTCTTGCAACATCTTGTTCAGCTTCCTTCAGGTGAGAAAAAGTGTTTGGAGAAGTGTATTGTATACCATCCACCAACACAGTTGACCTAAACTTCGGTGCATGTTGATAACCTTCATTGATAGTATGATATACTGGAAGTTGCAAGGAAGATCTTTGTGTGTACTCTTGTAGTCTATTCTTATGCATCAAGTATTTAGAAATACCTAAACACAATTGATAAGCATTATCAATCCAACTTCATGCAATTAGCACAGTAAAAAATTATTAAAACACAGCTAATGTAAAGTCAGATGACTCAATTGATAAGATGTGGGAAATTGTCGACGTACAAAGGAAATAAAATATTTGTCTGAAAGCATAAAAGCATGCAACACGAGAATCAAATAATAAGAATGACTATCAATTACTTGACAATCAAGCTTGCTAAATTAAACAACATTTCAACAAGTTAAATCATAAACAAAAAAAAAGAAGGCAGGTGTAATCAAACTGCAATAACAGTCAACAAAAATGAAACTTGATATCCATGAGCATGATATTGAATAAAGTTGAGGAATAAGTTGCTAAATTGCACATTTGTGGATATGTACCCATAAATTCAGCGAAAGCCATTTAAGGGAAATAGCATAGGCCTACAACAATAAACAGTAAGCAACTTGAGAAGTACATTACTAACCGTCAAAGGCAGTAATGAAGGGGCATTTTTGTAAGATAGTTGAACATAATCAAATGTAATAAAAAAAAAATCAAAGAGCAATGAACTAAAATTTAATTTGATTACACCCAATTACATCATACCAAATATGCACTACATAATAATTATCCAGCTTCCAAATCACACACCATTTCAACAACAACTAAGCTTTAATCCCAAACTACTCAGATCAGCTATGTGTATCATTCATTGCCCCTAATTTCATTTGATTACACCCCATTACATCGTACCAAATATGCACTAAATAATAGTTATCCAGCTTCCCAAATCACACAACATTTCAAGACAACAACTAAGCTTTAATTCCAAACTACTTAGATCAGCTATGTGTACCATTCATTGCCATTTAGCACTGTTAGACACCAAGTCTCACACAATTTCAACTAGGGGTGAGTCGCATACGATTTCAATTGAAAAAACTGAACTGAATCAATTTCAATTTGGTTATTTACGTTGCTTAATTTGGTTTGATCTTAAAATTTAAGAAATTTATATTTTCAATTCAATTCATTTAACTGACAGTTAATTAAACCGACAACATTGGGCTTCTAAATTTAATCCTTTACAAGCCCACTTGAGTTCTAGTACATGTATACTCAGCCCACCCATGGATAACCCTATCCTGCTGATCTCAAGTTCGATAGCTATACTCGCATCTACGTCATACACACCTTTCACCCTACTACATCATGCTTTCACCTAAACTACCCTCATCATAGTCTTTACCTTCTCGTACTCAATCGTCTCGAAATTGAGTAGAGGAGTACAAAAATGGTAGAAACTCAACCTCTTCTTGTGTCATCTCAAACTCTTACCTCATTGTCTCAAGTCCTATAAAAACTGAAGAGTGAAGGAATCCATAGATGGCAGAATGTTGATCTATGTTCTATCTTCCTCATTGTTATATCAATCCTCTTGTCTCAATAGAGGGGACCTGAATCTCCATATAGACAATAGGGTACCCTATAGCCTTAGGTGCGAGGTAAACAGCGAGGCGAGGACCTTTTTGAAGTGAGACTCCCTAGCCTAAATATATATATATATATATGTATGTATATACACACAAAAAATAATAAATACATATACATGCATATACACAATTACACATTCATACTAGTAATTAAAAGAAAATATGCTTCCATTAGTGTCATTTTAGAAGGGAAGAAGAAAAGAAGAGGAGGAGAGAAGAATTGAGAGGAATACTTTTAAAAAAAGGGAACCAGCTGTTGTTTCCATGTACAGCAGGTAGAAAGAAAGGAACAAAAAGAGAAAGGAAGCAGAAGAAGAGGAGAGAAAGAAGAAAGAAAGAGAGATATCTGCTGGCTATTGTTAGGAGGGCAAAAAATACTCTTTGGGCAGCTGGCTGCTATAAACAAATTGAGAGAGGATATAACCTTAAAAGGCATTTAAAAACCAAAAAAAAAGATAAAAGTTACTGTTATTTCAATGAGGCAGCACCTCTGGCAGCTTAGGGATCAAAGGGAGTCCGCCTCTTTGAAGCGCACCTCGCCCTAGTCAAGTGAGGCAAGGAGGTGGTGCCTCATGTCACCTCTAACCGTGCCTAGTGCCTTTAATGACACTGGATTTAGTGTTGATTTATGTTCTGTTATTTGGGTAAAGTGTTACGAAAGTGCAATAACAAACAACAAACAAGAAACATTTACAGCTACCTCGTCAAGCAAGATACTACAAGCACATTGAAAGGAAATTGCTATATTAACTTTTTCATTGTACAAAGTAACAATTACTTTTCAATAACTAGTTGTTATGTATACGGACTGAGAACAGAAAATAGGGAAGAGAGACAGAGAATAGAAATGAGAAATAGAAGATTGGCGTGGATGAGAGAAGAATATATTAAATGAGAAGAGAATAGGAATGAGCAGGGAGAGAATGATGCTCCTGTTATTGATAATTCTTTTCATGATACAGGTACATTCACTTTTATCTCTTTTTAAACAATCATAGTAGTAATTGTCTTTAACAAACTAAGTACTATGATATGTGACAACACCCTCCCCAAGAAGATTGAAATTCTGGAAATTAAGCCACAATAAAAGAATGATCTTCACATGCCCTTAAGCAGAATTATTTTTATTCTAGTATTAGTATAACTCTCCACACTATTTTTTTCCTTTGCCTTCTTGATTTCTCCCATTCATCCTTCACAATAATGCTAAAAGCACAAGAATGATAAAAGCACATAAATAGAACTCCCTTTCTGTCAATCTAAGCTCCAAATACATTGCAAGATTATGATCTTCATAGAATTGCTCTTCACCAAGATGCTCAAAATGGAGCTTATCTGTATTATCTTCATACTGGCCAATCTTCTCCATGAAGAGTCCATTTTTCTTGAATCTCGAGGGCGACATAGCACTTGCAGGAACTTGAACTATAGCATAAATTGCTTCTGCTCAGACACATACTCTGCATTACCACTAATAACAATCTCATTCTCTTGCCCATCATCAAGAATATTAATCTCAATTGCTATGTCTTCATCCTTAATAGACATTGCTCCTCTATTTTTGGGGACGAAATAACATCTCTTATGACATTTTCTATTTCCCTTTGTGTTGATCCTTGCAATTTTACCATTTTCTCTTCATCCCAATTCCTCCAAAATTTCTCCCATCTTTCCTCATATCTTGTAAATACTCTATCAATAATTTCACAAATTCTTTGTTTCAAATCCAGCAGCTTTTGTTCCTGAAATTGTGTTTCCATGATCTGAAAATGTGATTCTATTTTGTTTTAAAGAAAATTTGTGAAGGAAACAAGAACCTCAAGAAAAGGATTTCAAAACCACATTAGGGATATTTGCAGAAAAGAAAATCAATTTCAGCAAAACCCCTAGATTGAAATTTCAAGAAACAGGTTTCTTGAATTGCAGAAAGTGGGAACTTCAAGTAGACAAAATTGAAGGAATAACCAGAAAACAAAAACAAAAGAAAGAAGAAAGTAGGAAAAAGGTTTCAAGAACTTCAAGAAAGAAAAGAATAAAGACCTGGTTCTTGGAAAAAAGATCAAGAAAGAAAAATTTTGAGGGAAAACCAAGAAAATAGAAATTGAGGCGAAAAGAAAAGGAAGAAGTAATGATTTTCGAGAAAGAATGAGAACAAAGAAAAAAGAAGGGAAAGATAGACAGTTTAGAGAGAAAGAATTTTAAGGAAGAAGAATTTCAAGATAGAGAGTTTAGAGAGAGAATTTCAAGAAAGAATGAAGGAGCATAGGAAGAGGGAGAAGAACAAAAGAAACCTAGTTTGAAAGATTACTATTGATCTGCTAATATTTACCCACTGATCTAACAACTCTGATAACAATTGTTATGTGTAGGGATTGAGAACAGAAAATAAGGATGAAAGAGAGAAAGATAGAGATGAGAAATAGAAGATTGGAGTATATGGGAGAAGAACAAATTAGATGAGAAGAGAATAGGAATGAGTAGGTAGAGAATGATGCTCCTGTTATTGATAATTCTTTTCATGATACAGGTTCATTCAATTACATCTCTTTTTATACAATCATAGCAGTAACTTTCTTTAACAAACTAAATACTATAATATGGGACACTAGTATGAAGACTACAAAGTATAAACAAAATACATAAGTAATCATAGAAAACACCAGATTGGAATATGGCACCAAGAATTTGGAACAAAACGAACATGCGAAAATATCTTTTTTATTAGAAAAAAAAAGATAAATAATTGAGGGTTAATAGTAATATAGTCATCTTAAACAATTGTTGAACGTTTTGGGGCTAAAACTAAAATGTATTTTACAAACTGAGACATGCAGTGAGTAAGATAATCACGGCCAAAAGATTGTGCTTCTAGAAATGGCAACGGATAGAGTAACAGCAAAATTGAGAGACCCAAACCCGTACATAAAATAAATATCCAAACTCATATTACACCTGTTTAGAACTTTACTTTGACTACTCGTACCCATCCTACACCGGTTTAATATTAAGCGCATATAGACAAAGCCGCCAAACGTAATTGTGTTTTCCATTTCAAATAAAACAGCAAATTTGAACATAAATGTCTGCATAATTGAAATCATCAAATTAATTCATATAAATCAAACAGAAAACAAGTATGTTTCTCAATGTAAATGTCCCTAAGCATTAACCATAAATATTACACACAAAATGCAAGTGCAAAAAATCCGTAGATTTTAAGAAATTTTCCCCTAAGTGCAACAAATATTTATGAATAACCAAGAAAATAACAGAAAAAAAATTCAAATATCCATAATATAACATAAAGATCCATATAAATTTTAACCCATTTCATTACTTACAGCGAAATGGAGACTAGGGGTGCGTTGGTAACAACCTGCGTCAGGGAGGAGCTGAACGTGGTTGTCCTCGTTGGGCTGAAGCGACGCTCGGTGAGGAGCTGCGACGTCGATGGAGGACCAGGCTGTCGTCGTCTGCTTCAACTGCTTCGCCGGTTGCTCGCCGCTGGTAAGGAGAAGGAAGGGTGGGGCGGCTGGTTAATGTGCAGGGACGTAATGCAGTGGGTGCTGGGTAGCGAAAAGAAAGAAAAATGATGGTAGGTAGGGTTTCTTGTTTAGCTGTCTAATTGAAGCTATTAGGCTATTACACTCCCGGTTTAACCAAGAGGT
The DNA here is from genome assembly GCA_948266635.1 of Cnidoscolus chayamansa. Classification (NCBI taxonomy): domain Eukaryota; kingdom Viridiplantae; phylum Streptophyta; class Magnoliopsida; order Malpighiales; family Euphorbiaceae; genus Cnidoscolus; species Cnidoscolus chayamansa. The sequence continues at coordinate 21,154 of CAOGCB010614526.1, forward strand.
GGGTGCAAATATTCAAAGCTTTCAAATATATTGGACGAATGACTTTCTCAAAATCACTGTAATTAAATCCGTCTTATTCAATATTTAAAAGACTTATTTTTACCCGTATTAAAGTGGACTGATATAAATAGATTAAAATACTCTTGAGCGTCCTTGTTTGGAGGTCCATTCTTACCCTTTTGTCTTTCCTCTTTTACACTTATACCATTATATTTTTTTAAACGTTTTTTTCATTTTTATTTTAATGCCTCCCTACCTTATTCAATGATTTTTTTATTTTTTAATATAAAAAAATTTCACATATAAAATTTTAATTTATTTTAAAATTAATTCTTTATAATTATTTACTAATTCAATATTAAAAATTTTTAATATATTTTTCTTCAATGGCAAAATGAGTTATATTAACTTTTTTATTTAATTTATTTATTATTTAAAAAGTATTCATTCATTAATTGTATAAATTAATTAAAAAAATGAAATATTTATGTTTAAATTTAAATATATTCAAATAATGTTTTTATTTTATCGAAATTAATTAATTTTTAGATTTTTATTTTTAATTATTTTATAAACATATTTATTTTTCTGTTATAAGAATTAATTAAAAGTAAAATTAAAGTGTTGAAATAATATGTTAATGCGAAAGGGTTTTTGTTTCAAATTTCATATATAATGGCACATCATTTTTTATTGCAATATAATAAATTATTTTTCAATGACGGTTTCTATAAACTTTGAATATGAATTTTTTTTTAAATTTATTAATTATAAATAGTCATCTTTTTTAATTATAAAACAAATTCACTAACATGCTTTCTCATAAAATTTCTCAAAATGTCGTGTATTCTGTAATTAAAAGAGTCAAGCATATTTAACTATAAAGTTTTTACAGAAAGTCTCCAGATAAAAAAGATGCATTTTATTAATATATTTAGTACCTATCAAATCTCTTAAACTATTCTCAATTGTACAGTCTCATACTTGCACAATATCAAAATCACTCAACTATACAGCATCATATCTACACAGTCTCAAATCCTTATTTTTCAGAGGTGGGATCGATTCATTCATTTATCCCTCCATCTAGAAGCATGCCAGAAGCCACTTTTTATTTATGCTCTCTCTAGCACTAGTGATCACTTTCTATCCTCTTTTAATCCTAGGTATTACATATACGTATTTTGAAAATATATCTTTTTATTTTATTATGATATTATAATAATTACATACTTTATAAAACACCTAAAATATATTAATTGTTACGTGTTAGACTAACTACTATAGCCAGCTATATGAAGCGAACCATATATTGAATTTATATTTTTTGAAATAAGACCATATCTTAATTTGAAAAGCCAAAAAATAAATAACAAGACATGGGGTTAGATTGGTCCTAGGTATTACATATACGTATTTTGAAAATATATCTTTTTATTTTATTATGATATTACAATAATTACATACTTTATAAAACACCTAAAATATATTAATTATTACGTGTTAGACTAACTACTATAGCCGGCTATATGAAGCGAACCATATATTGAATTTATATTTTTTGAAATAAGACCATATCTTAATTTGAAAAGCCAAAAAATAAATAACAAGACATGGGGTTAGAATTTTTTTTTTTAATTAACCAAATGCAGTAATTGGTTTATACGTGATTCAGATGGGTGAAATAATAACTTCTAACAATTAAAAAAAGAATGTTACTTTAGTAGTTTCAAAAACACAAACTAAGACTATTTTTGTGTGTTAGTGTACTGACATGCAAAATATTTTGATCCAACGTATAAAGTAATTTTTTTTAATTTAAATTCACCTAAGACAACAACAAATGCAAAAAAATAAAGGATTAAACGGTCTGATAATGATCATTTACAAAATAAAAGCGAAGATAAATGACTTTTATGAGAATTTTTAAAATTTAATAAAAAAATCCTCTAAAATTTATTGAGCATTGATAAAAATTACTCACGTATAAGTAATTAGAAAAAGTAAAATGGTTTATAATTTTGCAAATATTCCACAAAATGAATACTGTCAAAATAACAAAGATTTGAATTCCCTAATCAGGCCTTCAAATAAGAGATTATTTTTTTTGCCTATAATCAACCCCAAAAAGACCATTCAATTTGTGATATGAATACGAGCGGATAGAAAAACTAAATGTGAATTGCTTCGGGGGCATCGAAAGAATAAGTGGTTGATAGTTTTTCTCTCTCCACATAACTTGTATTCATTAGTAAAGTGAGATTTTTTGTGTATTTGATCATTAGTTGAGAGTTTACGAATTTTCTAGGAAAAATTCACTATGTTCGGAGGGAATTTTAGCTTCAACATGCTCTTCTAAATAGTGTTATTATTGCTTGTTGAATTTGGATCAGACTCTTCCTCATTTTCTTTGAAAGAGACTGTTGATATTTGCAAACCAATAAAAAAAAAACCTAATTTGATTGAGTAAATTCCTAAAGATGTACAATGTCATGTTATAATATATTGAAACAAGTTCACTAGAATTGACTGAATGTTTTTAACTTCATCCTCAAAGTTCTCAATCTGAATACATTCTAACTGTTCAAAATCACATAGAGATTTATACTATGGAAGGATATGGTTCTCTTTTAAAGGTTGTAAATATTTTTTCAATCACTTATTTTTCATTGAAATTAAGCATCAAGAGATTTTTCATAGTCAGTCAAGTATTTTTATGACTTCTAAAACTTTAATGTTTTAAAATTTAAAAAACAAAATAAAAAACAAGTTATTTCCTCGGAAAAGATATCCAAATCACCCATCAAACGAGTCAAATACGGATTTTAGGGTTTATCGTTCTTGATTGTGGGCTTGTATTCTTAGATATAGGCGTTGAGAAGTTTAAGGCTTTTAGGCCTTTTTGTAAGGCTATGAACTTCATGTAGTCTGCCTTATTTTTGATGAATCTCTGTCTTTGGTTAAAATAATTGCTTAACATGTATATATATAGAGAGAGAGAGAGAGAGACTGTCATTGTATCCGTATACATTAAAGCCAATTTTATACTATTTTTTAAAACAGAGCCCAATGTCATTCATGTTGAAGAGAGAGACAGATGAATGATGAAGATCAGCGAGACCAACTTGGGCAAAAATATTCAACCTTAGTTCTCTAAAAAAGCCTTTTAACTTCCTTTCTCCTTGTTTAATTAGGGTTTTTTCTCTTCAATTCCACCGGAAGCTTCTCATGGACGGTAACAAGCGGAGACAACTTCACGACCACCGTCAAGACGCCAGCAAGAAACAACAGTCCTCACCTTCCTCCTCCACATCAACACTCAATCCTCATTCCTCTTCAGATCTCCACGCTAAACGCCCAGCCTTTCCTTCCTATTTAGTCACCCCTAATCTCCCTCCCAATGTTAAGCTCCTTTGCGAAATCATTGCCAACACCCCTTCTTCCTCCGTCGAAGCTGTCTTTGACGACGCCGGCGTTCGTGTTTCCCAGTCCGATGTCGAGCAAGTTCTCAAGCTCTCTTACTCATTCCCTGGCCCCGCCGTCAAGTTCTTTCGCTGGGCCGGTTTCCATCTCCAAGATAGTCACAGCCCTTACTCTTGGAATCTCGTTGTGGACCTCTTAGGTAAGAATTCTCTGTTTGATGCTATGTGGGATGCGATTAAGTCTATGAGACGAGAAGGGTTGGTTTCCTTAGCCACTTTTGCTTCCGTATTTGGTAGTTATGTTGTTGCTGGTAGAGTTCAAGAAGCAATTATGACTTTTGAGGTTTTGGATCGATATGGATGTGCCCGAGATGTCGTTGCTTTGAATTCATTATTGAGTGCTATTTGTAGAGATGGGAAGATTGTTGATGCTGTTGAGTTTTTTCGTGCGGCAAGGAATGTCATTAGGCCTGATGCTGATACTTACGCCATTCTTTTGGAGGGCTGGGAAAAGGAAATGGATGTGGTTAATGCAAGACAAACTTTTGCCGAGATGGTGAGAGAGATTGGCTGGGACCCTGTTAATGTTCCAGCTTATGATGCATTTTTGTGTACTTTGCTAATGGGTCGTCATGGGTTGAATGAGGCCATGGAGTTTTTGCAGGTAATGAAGGAGATGAGGTGTTCTCCAGGAATGAGATTTTTTAAAGCAGCACTCAACGATTGCTTGAAGTTAATTGATGTTAAAAGAGCTGGGTTAATTTGGGAGGAAATGGTGGTGAGAAATAGGTTTATGCCTGATACCGAGCTGTATAATGTGATGATTACTTTGCATTGTTATGCTAGCAATACCGATGTGGCAGAAAGGTTTTTGGATGAAATGGTCTATAACGGTTGCTTTCCTGATAGTCTTACCTATAATTTGATGTTCCAGTTCTTGATTAAGAGTAGGAAGTTAAAGGAGGCTTCAGTTCTCTTCAATGAAATGATAAAAAACGAGTGCATTCCTAATCAAGCAAATTGCAATGCGGCTATCAGGGTGTATATGCATGCAAAGGAGCCTTACATGGCTATTAAAGTCTGGAAATGCATGATAGAGAATTATGAAAAGGAGTTGGAGGAGACAGGAAATATATTAGTTGTTGGGCTTTGTGATCTCCAAATGGATCCTGAAGCAGTAAAATATGCTGAAGGTATGATTGAAAAAGGAATCAGGATCACGTCTTCCTCATTGGCAAAATTGCAACAAATCGTTACTCAAGCAAAAAAGGAATTTGTGTACGAGGCACTTCTGAGAAAGTGCAAAGTAGGTTAGATCTCTATCTAAGCAATGCCAACAGTGCGTTAGTTCAATGGATGTTACAGATACTGTGTACAGTTTGTATTCTTTTCATGAAGAAAATTGATTTTTTTTTTCTCATTTGGGCTACATGATGTTAAATGATCTCTTGGCTTATTTTTGTTTTATGATTACTGTATTTGGTTCAACTTGTGCTCAGATGTTCTTCTAGCTGTTTATGCTTCTGGATCATCATTATGGGCATTATTATGTTCACAAATAAGAGTTCATTTCTTTGCCAACTCTCGTGTCATTTTTCGCTTAGCTTTCATGAAGCATTCTATTTTAAGGCCTTTATTAGCTTTATTGGTGGTAAGGCTGACCAGTATTCTCAATTTGGGTGGAGTTTAATAGTGCTGCACGGTTATTTCAAGGGGATGAAACATTCAGCCTGTGACACTAGAAACTCTTTCTTATCAAGTTGAGTTTCTCCATAAAAGGTTTGCCTGCAAAAATAGACATACAACACTTATGGATGTATTAGCATTAAGAAGTGAGCAGGTTTAAGCAGTGGAGATTGGAGAAGAAGGGGAGAATTAAGCCAAAAATGATGGCGGAAGGGGTGGAATGAAAACAAAATTGATTTGATATTGCCATAGTTAAAAAGCTTAGTCCAAAAATTCAGCTGAATATATATATATTTTGCATAATAAAAGGAGCGAAATGTCTCACAGATTCGGTTACGTTGAATGAAATGTAAATCCAGTCTGCTGTGTTCAAGGCTTAAAGCTGCAAAAAAATCCTGCTTCTGTGGCAAGAGTGGATACGCTTACTTCATAAAATTTTATATTATTGAACTCATAAGAAGCTGGAATAGCTCAGTTGGTTAGAGCGTGTGGCTGTTAACCACAAGGTCGGAGGTTCAAGCCCTCCTTCTAGCGTTGTAATGTTTTAATTTTCTGTAGCTAAATGCTTGCGACTGATGCTCTTTTTTTTTTTTTTTCCTTCTACTTTTAGCGACTACAATAATTGTTCTTTCCTTTAAATTTAACTTTAAAGATAAAAAACAAATAATAATAATTCAATACTTCAGTCTTTTCCATAAAAATAATGTTATATTAATTTTTATTCATCTTAAACCATAAATCTTCTTTTTTATGATAATATTTTATTAATATACCTTTATTTTACATATATTGAAAAAATATTAAATATGTATAAATTGATTATAAGATCCTTAAATTTTCAATAGATTCATTTCAAAATATTTCAATTATTAAATAAATTATTAATTAATTTAGTTTATCTTAATTAAAAAATAATAATTTCATAATAATATATGAACACTTTAATAAAATGATTTTAAATATTGATAAATTAAAATTCATTAATTTTAAAAAAATAATTTAGAAGCATAAGGGAATGATATTTTAAAGAAATAATATAACTAAAGAGTATTAAAAATTTAAAAGTAGAGTTTATATTTTGAACTAAATTAACTATATTTTTTAATGATATAAATTAATAAAAAAAACAAACTATAGACTCATTTTATTATCAATCAAATTCTAAATCTTTTATATATTTTTAAAATACATATTGCCTGCCATTGTATATACTATTAATAAAATTATTATATTATTCACCACTTGTTAAATATCATTTCAACAAAATTCAAAATAAAATTGAAAATAATTTTTAATTTTAATTTTCTGTAATTATAAATTTTGAAAGCGTAACTCTTTTTGATATTTTTCATAAAGTTAATTTCATGATATTTTTAAATATTGCAAGTGAAAATAAATTTATAACTAATTATTTATTATTTAATATTTAATTTGTATGTGAATATTATAAACTTTTTTTTTATTTTATCAAAAACTTATAAATCAGAAACTATCGTGATGTCATCGCCATCCAACTCATCCCCATTAATTGATATATGATATATAATTACAAAAAATTTAAAGAGGATTTATATTTTATTGTAATTAATTTATGAGATAAATTAATTAATTATTCGCAATGATAATAAATAAATAAATTAAATTAATTTTCTATCATATTTTTTTTATTCTTTACATTAAGGGATAGGATAAGTTGTCTAAAATAAATCAAAATAGGGAAGATAACACATAATGTGCATTGAACCCAAATTAAAGAACCAACACGCTTGTATTTAAATGTACGTCCATGTGATGGAAGTAAAAAAAAATTCTGATTTAATAATGGCATCTGCCAGCTCAGCTCATCACCACCACATGCCTCCTCCTTTTCCGGTGAATATTGCCTCCTTCGCTCGCCTTCTCAACATGTGCTCCGATTACTTTTTAAACTGAAATCACTTTTACTAAACGTGCCACGTAGCATGAGTTTATGCATCAAGAGAAGAGGTTGTTTGCTAAGACAGAGATTTTTAACATTATAATTAGAATTATCATTTTCATTCTAATAATCATGGTAGGTAAGGCTTCTCCACACGTGCTATGACCTTATTCATAATTAACCAATCTTGAGAGCTTAATTAATTTGAAACAATTACAAGTCACCAACCCCACCAATCTCCAAAATGGGTTTAGATTTAAACTCCATTTTTATCGACAGAAAAAAAAAAAAAAAAAAAAAAGCAAAAGGAAGGTCACCAACTGATTATGCTAGTTAAGCTTTACCTAATGTAGCTTCTCAATTTGATTTTAAGTTCTCCTTCAGTTTTGTTGCCTTGCTATCGATTTCGAGTACTAAAAAAGGCTCCATACCCTATAAATTAAAGTACCTTTAATTTATTGATTCCTTTTTTTTTTATATAATATTAAGAAAATATTTATAAATCTAAGTTAGAATTATTTAACTCAATTAAAATTAAATTAAATTAAATTAAATTTATGAAGTCAAAATTTAAATAATTTATTTTCAACTATATTAATAGTATTCTTTTTTTATTTTATTTTTATTATAAATATATTAATTATTGAATTTTTTTATATGATTAGGTAAATACTATTATCTACACACATTTTATAATTAATTAAATATCTCATGCCCCGTTCATTAAGATATCTAAAAATTTTAATTTCATATGAATGCAACATAATTCTTTGAAAAAAATACATCTAAAGTTAATATCTTACTTGGTGAAGAATATATTCATAATAATTGACGGAATCCATATAAAAGGTGTAGTATATAGTTTAATTCGATATAAAATATATAATTTCATTATGGCTTTATATACTACGAATTTTTTTAAAAGAAAATGGTGTTTTTAATAATATAAATATATATATTGCATAATTACCATGAATTCAGTGTAAAGTGTTATATTAAATCTCATTAAAAATTTAATATAAATAGTTAGATTTAATTATTAAATTGATTAATTATTTCAATATTTAAAATAATTCGATTATTTATATAATTATATATATGTATAATATCATTTTATTAGAATATAATTTTAAATTTAATAACTTGTTTCCCTCTTCTCTTATGAATATAAAATATTTTAAATTTATAGTTAGTTATTATTCAAAAACAACTTTAACAAAATTTCAACTAAATTACCAAACGCAAATCCCCAATCATATAAATTGTACCCAAATTAAATTAGTTGGTGATTCAATTATCTAATTCTCATATTAAATTCGAGTTAGGTATTCATCTAAACTTGGTGGAGGTTTCTTTGGGTTTTCAATTTTTAGTAATTAGGGTTAACCACATATATAATTTAAATGTAGAGATGAAGTATGCTTTGTTTAGCTACAATCCCATTGAATTACTATGCTATACACAAATCACAAATTTCCATCAAAATTTCCTTTTATGGGTTTTGATTCTCTTCTTCTATTACTTCCCTAAAAAACAAAACGGATTCTTCTGAAAGGGTGTTGTATCTTTTTCGAATTTATTAAAAAAAATTACTCATATTTAAGTTTGATTCTTTATATTATAAGACAAATAATAAACCATATATGTATAATAATCGTCAACTGATCTTAATGGAAATCAGAATTTGCTATTTTCAATAGAAATGGAAGACTTGACGAAGATGTTTAACTTCTAATCTAGTTTCCATCCTCGTGATTTTGACCTTTTGAAAGAACACCCACCATAAGTATATACATACATATATATAGATTTGCATATGTCACTCATGAGGTATGCATATAAGTACTGAGTACTGTGTCTCAATACTTTAAAAAAAATATATTTATTTTATTTTATATACGGAAAATTATATTTTATTATTAAATAAAATAACTATTGAAATTAAAGTAAGATAGCTCAAACTGAAACTGGGGTCTATTTTCTTATACAGTAACAAATTTAAATAGAAGATTGCATTAGCCAGAGGTAGCTCTCAAATCTAATTACGTTATACTGTTTTCTTGGGACGCTACACATGACTCTTATCTCGTTGTTAGAATTGGAAGGTCAGCTGAAGACAAACGAACTAGGCTAGCTGTGTTGTTGGGAGTTGGATGGTGACCAAACTACAACTCTGATCTCTTCATGATTTGTGTCCTCAATCCTAATAAAAAAAATTTTATATTCTTTGTCTCTTCGTCACTTTCTCAATACCCCCCCATAAAACCACAAGCTTCACCTTTTCTTTTCCTTTTGCACAATACACAATAATCTCAATATACATATAAAAAAGAAAAATATTCCTCTCTCTGTCTCTATCTTTACTTTTGATTTATTTTTTTTGTTATTCAACTAATCCAAATTATGCAAAGAACGTCCCCTCTTGTGGGTTCAATATGTCCACTTCAATATTAGCAGCAGGAATCTCTTTCTTTCTCTTACACACCAGCTTTCTTCCTTTTCTTTAAATAATAATAGCTTCAAACATCAGAACCAAACCCCATTTTTTTAATTTTGATGGGTTTTTCTTCAGGAACCATACATGTCTACCTTCCCCCTCTAAACATCTGGCTCACTTAACTAACCAGCATCTACCTACACATACATGTTGTTTTATATATATATATATATATATATACCTACAACCCATGCCCTCCATTCCATTTCTCATTTTCTCTCTCTTTGTCTCTCTTGAGAAATTCTCTCTCCGCCCCTTGAAGCAAAGCAGCTTTCACTTTTTTATATTCTCTCTCTTTTTCTGGTTTCTGGGTTTCTGTGCTGTCTTTGAGATCTGCTTTCAGCAATGGGTTTCTTTCAAGGCAGCTGTACACACACAAGGGAGCCTCCAAATAGCGTAAGAGCTCTCTGCACCTGTTCCTCCTCAGATATAGATCACTACTGTGACCATAATGAGCTCAAGGTGAGAACCATTTTGAGAAAGATGGTTAGGCAACTTGGCTTTTCCTGTTTTCTCCCAAATGAAAGCCACACGAGCAGCAAAATCAATAATGGAAATTTGGAGCATAATAAGGCTTGGTTACTGGCAGAATCTGGTGGTGCAGAGTCAAATGCTGATCCCCAATCTGTTCACTCATCTTTCAGGTTCAGTTTCTGCTCTCAGGTCGAGCTTGAGTCGATGAACATGAATTCTTCTGCTTCTGCAACAGTTTTGATGGTGAATTTGGACAATGGGTTGAACGAGACTAGAGCTAAAGAACTCAAATGGAGGAGAATTCAGTCTCTGGAGAGGAGTATCTCCCCAGTAGCAAATGCTTTGGTCAGATTTAGTTATAATGAAATTCTTGCCGCTACCTGTAATTTCTCAAAAGGTACAAAATTACTTCCTGTTTCTTCTGTTTTGAATTTTATGTTATTATATTGCTTGAGTTTTGTTTTTCCTCCATTGGTAGGTAGAGTTTTGGGAAGAGGAGCTTTGAGTTTTGTTTTTAGGGGTAGCGTTGGACTCTTGAGGACAGTTGTGGCCGTTAAGAGACTTGACAAGGAGGACAAGGAATCTCCAAAGGCGTTTTGTAGAGAATTGATGATTGCTAGCTCTCTTCATAATCCAAATATTGTGCCCCTCGTTGGGTTTTGTATTGATCCGGAGGAGGGTTTGTTCCTGGTGTACAAGTATGTCTCTGGTGGGAGCTTAGAGCGCCATTTGCATGGTAAGTTTTCATGTTCTTTAATTTGTAATATCAAATTTGATTGAATTGTATGGAATTTCAGTGATTTATGGATTAGCGATGTGCAGAGAAGAAGAGAGGAGTAAAAGGTGGCTCAGCACTTCCCTGGTCGGTGAGGTATAAGGTGGCACTGGGAATTGCAGAGGCAATTGCTTATTTGCATAATGGAACTGAAAGATGTGTTGTTCACAGGGATATTAAACCCTCAAATATACTCCTTTCTTCCAAGAAAATACCCAAGGTAAGGGAATTTGTTTTATTGGTTACAATCATTAGATAGTCCTATATGTGTTCTTGTGATTGATTTATTTTGATGATGGTGTTTACAGTTGTGTGATTTTGGATTGGCTACATGGACTTCTGCACCGTCCATACCTTTTCTTTGCAAAACAGTCAAGGGAACTTTTGGGTATGATTTAGGAAACTTATGAGAATAGATTGCATACTTCATGTTCTATTTCTTTCATCTCTTGACATAAAATTAAAATCCACAGTTACCTGGCTCCTGAGTACTTCCAGCATGGGAAGGTATCTGATAAGACCGATGTATATGCTTTTGGAGTGGTCCTTCTGGAACTAATAGCAGGAAGGAAACCAATTGAAGCAAAAAGGCCTCCTGGGGAAGAGAATTTGGTACTCTGGGTAGGTTATGGAACTAATTCTTTTACACTTTTCAGCAGCCGATTTGACTTCCTAACTTTTGAATGAATGGTCTCTTTAGAGTAAGTGTTAGTTACGTTTTGTTGGTGATTGCTGGAATATATGAACCCAGTAAACTGGATAAGTACAAACATGACAAAGTGCTTCTAAATTTTTATATCTTAGAATCTGTTTGGCATCACTGTTGGAGTTATTATTGAGAAAATGCCTCCTTAAGATATGTTGGTTAGGATATTAAAAATTGGTTTCGAGTTAAGTTTTATATGTTCTAGTCACAACAATTCAGACACAAGTGAACAGTTCTTTTAGCAGAACCTAAATGAAGTTTTCTATAAAAAAAGTCTTTCAGCCTCCTAGGGTAATCCCAAATGGAACCTTGTAGTATATGATGATATGGTTACGGTACATTTTGGTGCCTCTTGGAAATAGATAGAACTTCTTGCGTTGTATTTTGAATTTCATTTGCCTTCGCTGCTCTTAGTAGAATTTTGCTGCATTATGAAGATGTCAGCATTTTGACTCAAGTATTTAAGTAGCAAATGGAGGGAATTTTACAAGAAAACTTCCATTACAACAACAACAACAAAGCCTTAGTCCCAAACAAGTTGGGGTCGGCTGTATGAATCCTCTAACAAATAAACTCCCAGGTAATATCCCAATTACACGACTTAGACTCATTCCATTACTCGGATTTTACGCCTCCATTCAAGTCTATTACTAACTAAATCCGCATCAATATTTAAGGCTCGTAAGTCTCTGTCTATTACTACCTTCCAAACTGTCCTAGGTCTACCTCGACCTCTCTTAGTCCCATCAA